>JAUZND010017118.1:0-51987 GCA_034780555.1 Coelogynopora nodosa | reverse complement strand
GATAAGGCATTCGACATTTTAGGTCGCATTCGATATTTATTATGGGGCCCTTTCGATAAATATAAATATATATATATATATAACCTAGTAACATATGCATGCCCATTTTGCAATACATTATTTACATACACACTTTATTCACAATTACCTGGTTTTATTTTATATTTCATAAATATATATTTATCTACAGTTTATACAAACAATTAATATTATCACATTATGTAAAAAAATTAAATAACGTTTATTATAATTATAGAATTTTTTGTGGGAGCAATTGTCAGGGGAGCATTATTATAATGCGGCTAGCCACCCGCAGCATAACTTTAATTTCAATCTTATCTATAACTAACTAATTTATCAATTTAATGAGTATACCCTATATACTATATATATACGTTTATTAGAAACTAACACCATATTCTGAATTTAAACTATTTAAGCCAAACCAAATATATGCAGTTAAAAAATTGTGAAACTATATAAGAATGGATATACTTGTAGTATGTAAACATCTGCATTTTATTATCACTATATATATATAGGCCTATATGATTAAATATTTAACAAATTGATTGTTGGTATAAGGACACGTATCATTTCGTAAATCAGAAATCAGATTTTAAAGAGTACTTATCATGCAACACTAAAAATTAGGAGTCCAAATAAGTTATATATATATAGATAAGATTACATCTATCTAATAGCATATATATAATACATAAAATACTTCAATTTATTTGACAGACATACGAAAATATAACGCTATCAAAATATCATTTTACAATCAATTTTATCAACCAAATAATCAATTAATTCAGAATAAAAAGTTTATTATTTTGAAAAGTTTTCAAACCAAACTGAGTTATTAAACTATTTTAATTTAAACACAGTATTATAAATGGTAATAACCATAGATATAAGTTATAATTGTTAATATAAATTAATGTTTATAATATTAATATCTTATTATAGTACTAAATATAACTCTTATATGGTAACAACATAAAAACTTTTTAAAATCATTATAGCTATACCTAAATCATGCATTTTAACCGATATAGGCCACACCATTATTTACTTTATGCTTTATCCGAATATATAATTAGCACAAAAACTTTGGAAATTACAGGTTCTATATATTATTCTCTGATGCAATAATGACCCCGCAGGCAAGACAATGAAGGATTGCGCAATCTATATACTCAGACTGTCCTCTAAAAAAGATGGAACCCCGATTGTATAGCTTTTAGGCGTGTGTTTTGATGTTGAGATACTTTAATTTACCAACTTGTTGAAAAAGACCTTCGTCGACTGAACATTTCACTGAAGAGTCTTCAGACGCAAAAAATATGATCTCAAAAAGGTTTTTACTGTTCAAATTTGTGAATATATCATATAATTTAAAACGTTATCTAATTGTACCGGGCATCGACAGAAAGCATTATTGTTGTTTTGATATAATATATATATATATAAATTTGACCAGCAAAAACTTTTGAGATCATAATTGTTTCGTCTTTATAAGAGTGAGCTAAGAGTGAGCAAGTTATTTCAAAGTGTGTGATAGATAGAATTAATTAAACAAAGATAATCTATGTATTAACAATTCAGAAACAGTAAAATATAAATCAGTAAATTATGGTATATATGTTATTTTATGTATCTAAAATATTTAGTTTTAGGAATATTTATTATATATATAGGTATACAGGATAAGGCTTTAGGCCTATGATTGGGACTTTATATATATACTAATAAATTATTTTAAATACTTTTCTACTTTAACCTATTTTAAAAGATATAGTTGTGATATTTTAAATATATTTTAAGACGCAAGTGAAATAAAATGATCAATATATTAGCAAGAATATATTTTTTAACACATACTTTTATTTTTTTTAAAGTGTAGCTAATTTGTAATTTTATAGAAGCCGACGCCATTACCGATGAATATTATTTTTAGATATTTTTTAGTAATTCCATTATATACACGCATGGTAATAAATAATAATAATAATAATAATAATTGTATATTTTTAAACAAACAAGCATGAAGTACCATAATGAGAAGCATAGTACGAGTTTAGTTACAATTTAGATAGTTTAGCTAGATTTGTTAATATCATTATTTGATAATAAAATAATAAATTTGATAAACTATTTATTTGTATACTGCAAAATATTTTCCATTTAACCAATTTCTCTATATATATCTCACTGTCTCCTTAGTTATTGGTAAATTGTTTCTATTAAAAATAAAGGTAGGTTAGTTTAATGCTTTACAAAGGCTTATTGGCAATGTCAAAATGTCATTTTAAATAAATTTGCACCAAATTAGCGAGGATTATTTGATGATATTAGATCAACATTTTGAAAATGATTGATAACCGATTTGTCGGTATATATACAGTAACTACATTTTACTGTAGTATATAGTATGTGGTTAAATACATCGGAACTCTGAATTGATTTAAAATATATATATTATTATAGTTCAGTGTTCTGACTATATCAGTATAGTCAGTTATTACTATAATTTTTAAACAATATCTCTACATATATTAATTTATTTGTTTAAAAAGTTTTGAATTTTTATATGTTCCGACTTATTTTATCCTTTTATAAGTTAGCGATGAATAATCAAAACTTTTAGAATATATATATATATATATTAATTTGTTTTGTGATGTATATTTAAATCTGAATTGTTTTATTTGGAAATTTATATTTTTGTGAACAATTGTGTGGTTTTTAAAAGAGTGAAATATATTGTATAAAATTCATATACTGTTTATTTTGTGGTATTTGAATTCTATGAAATTTGATGTTGAATGCTATATGAAATAGGTTTTATCCATTATGTAATTTTAATGGACGAATATAATTGAAACCCTCAATGAAGCGAATTTTATTTAAAATATTGGTTCATCTCCAATAAAAACTAAAAGCGGAAAAATATTTCCAATTAATTTATTATTAAACTGATTTATTAATAATTAAAATGTAACCATAATGTATAACTGTATCAGCATAAAAGTTAGTTAAAAAACAATAGTTGAACTCCTTATTTTGGAAAAAAAAGATACCAATTTGAAACACATATATGGTGCTTATTAAACAAACAACCAAAACCCTTTATAGACTTCTCCCAAATCCTGATTAAGTGTAAATAATATATATATATATAATATAGGCCTACCATTCAAACTTCAGCTTATGACACAGAATGCATTCGTTCTCGCCGTCAACGTAAACATTCGCCCCTTATCACATTTTGCAGACTATATAATTACTAAAGGCATATAAGATTAATAAATGTCAACAGCTCTAAACTAACTAAGTCGACACATAACTATAGAAACTGTCCGTCAAAGCAGCAAATGTGTTTTTTGGACATCTAGTTTTCCTTTATTTACCGATAAGGTAGGCTCATGTGTATTTATTGTTTTATGCCCAAAGAAACTGGTGGGGGTACACTATAAGATTAGTATTTATCAGCCTAGATATACTCGGTTCTACAAAACCCTTCATCATAACAATTAGTGTACAAAGTTCTTTATGTGTGCTTTTAAAAATAATATAACAGTTTGATTTATGTTAAGTGTGATCAAACAAGCGACCATTTAAGGAATATTCTAACTTCCAATAAAAATATTGTTTTGTTTGGTTATATAGAGAGATCATATTTCACATGTCAAACTGAAATAACTTTATAAAATAAGTTATTTAAGAATAAAGTCAAAATAATGAGTGATTTTGAATGAAATAATTATTTGAAATTAATTAAACAAAATAAAAGTGATATATACTTAAGCTATTGTTCTGCATGGATTCTTTACGTTTAATCGAGAAAGGGTATCTAATTATATTTTACACGTTTGGTGTATATTTACAGGTAATCAGCTAATATATTATTTGAGTTAATTAGAGGATATATAGTTGCCACTATTCATTATTCATATATTCATTAACATAAATATATTATAGTTTTAACTAAACTAAGCATCTATATATTACTTAATGTGAAATAAAAAGATCTTAAATCTGAAAAATACGAACTTTTATAGTTTATACAGGAGCATATTGTAACAAAAATTCATCATTACAATAAATTATGGTTTTTTAAATATTAATTTGTGTTGTAGGTTGCAAATTTGTCGCGATTCTTTTAGTGTTATATATTTCGGGTTGGTATAGCTTGAAATCATTTTTTAAATATTTTTGTGATAATTTCAAAATCCATTACGTTTATTTTTATAAAATTATTATAAAATAACCAAAAAATATAGTTACCTTATAAATTATAATTGGTATATTTCCATTTATTTTACTTTATAAGCTCAAGCTGGTAATACTATATAATTCTATATAAGACATGCTATATAGTGTCTTAGGTATATATATATAGTGCGAGCGCATTTATAACATGAAATAAATGTGGACATTTGAAACACCATTATATATGTTTGTTGATATTAATTTCGTATCAATTTATTATTAGCTGATTATATCATTTAACGGAACAACAAGCTTTTAATACTTTTTTAATTATACATTATGCAACATATGTAGATATAAAAAAAGAAAAGAAAAGAGAAAAAAATTCCTATATTTATAATGTATACATTTTATTGTATAAGTTCAACCTGTTAATCATTTAAATACTTTCTTTGTCGTGTTTGTTTGCACGTGTACATCAATAATCGAAATCTATCTAAAATCCACCATAAATGTTTATACTCCTGCTTCATTACAATTTAAAATTAGAATGCAGTATATATAGCTTATATTATGACACTTCAATATACTATTATTTCATTGTAAAATTAAGAAAGAAAAAAATTAAATATTCTTAGAAGTTTAGGAATATAAGTAAACCAATATGTTTAAAAACAATTTATCAAATTATAGATCAGTTTACATAAAATAGATGTATGAATAATCGAAACAAATGGGCAACTTTTATGACTTTTCATTAATGTCCCAATATGGTTATTGTTAAATATAGCCTATATAAATGTGCAGTTGAAATCATAGACGATAGAGTTGGACAGTGTGTTACAGATTTTGGATATAGGAGGAAGATATTTCATCACTGACTCAGGTCTATTTGGAACTGCGTCCATTTGCTGCAGTGCAGCTGTTAACTGTACGACAATATTTTTATAACTGTTTTTCCTAAATATTATCGTTACGCAAAAGGGAATAATTTTTACATTGAGTTTCATATTGCAACCCTTATCATATATCTGGGCCTTTTGACAATATGGCAAACTTTTAAAATATTTTTTCTTTATGATAATCTTCATTTCATGAGTTACAATTGATCTAATTCAACTATCAAATATAAATTGTTTGCTATATATAATACGGCATAATAAGAATAATAAGACCAATAAATTTCTACAGTCATAACGTGTTAATCAACAGTATATAAGAACACGCTTAACCGAATGCATAGCTAATAAAGCATCCAAGCATTGCCAACGATAAAAAAGACTATTATAGGATAGAATCGACCAAATTATATGCAAATGTTGATGTCATTTATATAAGACTAAATTGGGCAAATTTATTGCCATTTCAGTATTCTCAAGCGGCATTACAAACCGTATTTGTTGCAATGAAAGTAGTGGAAATGACCAGCCCTCTTTGGGGCCATGTTTCAGTAAGACATACAGCTTGACGAACATTAACCGTAAGTTGGTAACAGCTTGATTATGTGACTTGTCTTTTATGGATCCTTGTTCCTAATTACACCTCAATTGTGCTTGACTTAATTGTCTCTGTCGTGAAGATAAAAGACTATAAAATTGAGTACGCATGGTTTCATGTACATATTATACCAATATAAGAAGCAGCTGATACAAAATATTATATATATGTTATAATGAAATGCATATAGTTTATTGGCATTAATAGTTGCCTTTTTTTATAGATTAAATGAATGCAAAAAATAATACGCCATTCGTAATCAATCTCCTTATACGAGTAAATCTAATTAACATTTAAATATGATATTGTATATGCGTATAATAAACTAATCATTTGACAATACATATTATATAAAATTAATAGATAATGACCTTAATTCTTATGTAATAAAAAATAACTTTAATTTTTTTTAGAAAGAATCTAAAATAATGCAACATTTTAAAATTTCGATTAACCTTTTGCTAAACTTTGGTTAATAATTAAATATTTATAATTTCTACATTTTTATAGATTAAACATTTTGATTTCAATTTAGATAAGGCAACTTTTATTATATATATATACAAACATGTAACAGGGATACTTAGTCTAAACGATAGATTTGAATTAATTAATGATGTATGTCTATAAATCAGCTCAAATGTTTTTGAACAATATTTACAGCATAGTGTTTATTTATTTTTTAAATTATAAATGACATTCTAACTTAACATATCCCAATGTATATTATAATATATCAATTATAATTTCAATCAGTAATATAAAAATTACAATAAAATAACGGTACAGCTTCCGATAAAACCAAATCATATATATATATACTATAGAACTGCGAAGGGGTGCAATAAACAACAATACTATATTTATGACGTCATCAATATTAAGATACACAATTTCATTGTTCGTTTTATTTAAATAAGAGATGCTATTCAAAATATTTGTTTATAAAATTAATTTACACGAAATATATATTAAGTAGAAACTAAATGGTAGCCCCAAAATACACAAACACTTAGATATTCCAACTTTACGACGTCACTGAGTATATAATATATACTCAGTGACGTCGTAAAGTTAAGACGAGAAATGAAGTATTTCAAAGACTATAAAATGTTAATGATTTCAAAAAGAATGAAATATTATGTATTTATAGTATATTATTAGCAAAGGGCACTTTATGACAGTATATGAATAGGTTTATAATGTACCTACATACATAATATAGGAGAAACAAGAGAAAAACAAATATATATATATATATGTACACACCTTAATCTAAATAATGATATACCTAAGTTTTATATAGTATTTTTGTTCATAAATAATTTTAAAGTTGAATATATTCAAAAACTCAATATAGATCAATCGCTGGAAACATAGTCAGTTACATATAAATAGTTTACACAATGATATGACGCAGGAGCAAATAATAGGAATGTGTGAATGTGAAAATGTAAAGAGTAATCACGCAAATTTTATTGAAAATTGTTTAAATATTGTTGTTTTTATAATTTTGATAAGTAATTCAAAATAAGTTCAATGTTACTTTAGATAATAACCTATCACTCAGACGGTACTCCCGATACAAGCTGTGATGACGTATTATCCACTATACATGCTACACCAATGCTCTCATTCCCAATGATACTACACCGCTACAATGGATAAAAAATGGAACCGGTAGCAATTCAGGTCACGTTGATCTCCTCGGTGTTCCTTCGCGCAGGATCCACTACAGAGTGTCCATGCAGTGCCACCGACGCATCATGACTCAGCGCCGTGGAAAGATGACCCAAGGAGTGGAGGAACTGTCGTCTCTCGAGGTCGCTGCCATGGTGGATACCACCGCCGCCGATAAGGTTCACCGCCTCCTCGTCACTCTCGAACGGGGAGTCCATGAGTGGGTCGCTCTCCTCCCCCTCCTGGGGGGTCAGCATCATTATTTCCTCGCCACAGTCGTCGATGCTGCAGGGATCCTGCCCACCCCCAACCCCGCTGCCGCCCATGTCTAAGGGCTCCAACAGAGGGGAACAGGAGGTGTTGGAGGTTCCGGACAGATGCCGATTGTTGTTGTTGTTCCCTGGGACTAGTTGTTCGCGTTCCTTGGCGTTGCGCCACTTCATGCGACGATTTTGAAACCAGATTTTAACCTGGAAACCGGTGTAGATACAGTTTACAATCAAGTAATTTTCTGAATAGTTATGTTATAGCTTATACTCATGGTTCACTGAAGAAATAGCATGACTTATGTCAACTTTTATCCTTTTTAGATATTCTTAAAGGTACCTGTGTTGTACAATGTACCTTTGAGAACCCTCGATATACATCAAATAATATTTATAATTACAAATTTCCAAGCGGTAAAATTAAGGAGAATACAAAAAATCATTTTTTAACAAATGTAACAATAAGATCGTTTCATATAGTTAAATTAGATAAGAAATAGTTACGTTAAATATAAACAATTGTACGAAAATGGATAAATAATGACGGTCGTATATTATATAGCGCGACTATAAAAATGTTAATATATTTTTTTAAACTTGTATAATATGTGTCATTTGTTTAATATGTGTAACATGAGTTAGAACAAATACAGATTCTATTTCCTACATTTCGACGAACTTTATATATCAGGCAATTAATTCATTGACCATAATATGTATGTAGCATTAATTATGCATCGAATATTATAGTCTTTTGATTTCTTTCTGCCATCAATGTTTCTTACATGTTTTCTTTCTTTTTGCTTATAATATACAGTATAAGTATAAGTTTGACATGAATTAAAACACAAATATATTCCATATACAGAGGTGTTCCTTTCCAAAAAGTTTTGATACCATGATCAATTATTGGCACGATGATTAAGTTACAATCAACAAAGGCAGCTCAATTAATTACCATTTCATCCAAATGTTGACTTAATTCAGCTTCATTCCGCTGCTTTAAGTGTGCCAATAACTGCCAACGGGGATCACATTCACCTTTATTGACACAGGGGCGGAACCGCTCTCAGCCCCATAACCAGTTCATATACACACAAAATTATTTCAATTCTGTATATTTCAAACTGCAAAGTGTGACTGTGTTATATTTTGAGGACTCAGCAAGCACAAATCGGCCTCATAATTTATGTATGTATGAGTATACACCCCTCTTTGTAGTGAAATATACTGTTTATATTTTTTCTCGTGTGAAGTAATTAGTTTGCAGAGGTAGTATTCTGCAAAATGGTAACACAGCCACTATTTGGTTTAAATTATATATAACTATATCCATTTTTTCAATATATTCCAGATTAAAAACCGATTGATATAACTTCCACACAGAGATAAATTATGTCATTATGTAGTCTATATACCGCTTACAATAGGTGTTTATATTGCAAGAAAAAATGTAGAAAAGTATATTATGAGTCTTCTATTATAGTTATGCGGAGTAATTCTGGTAATGCCGTAAAAAAAGGTTATCAATATAACACATTGCACCCGTTTAGGTTGAAATAATTCAATACAGATAAATACTTTTTTAACAAAAATGATTAACTTATAATCCACGCATAATTATAATTCATAGCCGAAAAATATGAAAATCTATAGTATCATTAGTATGTATATTCATTTACTTTAAAAACCATTATCAATCAAAATATTACCATATATGTTTGACTATATATAATATTATAATATACAGGGCCGGCGGAACCGTGGGGATTATTGCCACCTCCCAACTTTTCGGGGGGGGGGGGCCGGCATTTTGATAAGAGGTGTCAAAAAATTGAGAGAACAAAAAGGATGCAATAATTGAGGTAATTAAAATTAAATACATCTGTATATTCTGTGCAGTGGGTCAGCCGTATACTGAAAATATTTAGTTTAACCTTTGTTATGTTATATAATATCTTAAATAAAGAAGGAAGCATTGCATATCTTTGTCAACTGCAATTGAAGATGATAAAGTTGCAGGTGATTTCCCTTGAAAACAGCAACTGTAGTTGACAAAGATTCGCGAAACGTTCTTCCTCGGATATTATATGCAACAATTGTGATCTTTCCTTACATGGTACATAATATGTAACATATACAGCTTCAAACATGTGTACCTGAGCATCCTTGAGTCCCAGGGTCTCGGCCAGCTCTTTACGATCCGGCTTGGTGATGTAGGCGTGCTTGGTGAAAGCGGTCTCCAGGCCCTTGCGCTGACTATCGGAAAAAACCGCCCTTCTCAGCATCGCCCGTCGGGGTTTACTTCGGAAGGGGTACACTCCCCCCACCCCGCCGCCTCCGCAGGGGAACATCCCGTGGGGGCCCAAGGGGGACTGGGGCAACTGAGAGAAGGGGTTGTGGTGACCTCCCAAGCCGGTGTAGGAGTAGGGGTAGGGGGGCAGGGGGGTGCCTCCTCCCACCATTGAGAGCTGGTTCCACCAATCGGCTACGGATAGATAGGAGGTGTCTAGAAGGTTGCCTGCAAGAGGGGAGGGGGAGTGATCGTAACTAATTATAAATTGCTGCACCTAATAAAGCACAATTTATATCAATTGTATTACATACAGTATATTAATGTATTTATCATTAGCAAACCATTTTTTCAAAAATGGGCCGTATAATACTTTCGAATACCTAACTGCCTATTCCCATGGACCAAGCGCGACCTGACGAAACGCGACGGAGCGCCGCGCGACGAAAAATTAAATCACTTACTATCATGGCTCTATATATAGAGATCTATATGAACAGACCACGCACTATATCTGTTTAATAGACATGACTGTATGAATCATAGATATATAATTGTTTATCTATATTACATATTATATATATTATAGTAGTAATTATACCTCTATGGTATGAATAGTCTTCGTCCTTTGTGTAGCCTTATATGCTACTAATATTTTCATTATGGTTAAGGTAATAAAGAGGTTTTTTAGCCTACTTATTCCTATACTTGTTCAGACTTTTATTATTTTAAATGCTTAAATTAAATTAACTATAAGTATTTAATTTTTTTTAATTAATTTGTTATTTAATATCATTATTAATAAAGGTAAAGATTCAAATTCGGAGATATTTCTATTTAAATATTTAAGTACATATAACTATAGTATTATAAAATATTATATATCACTACTTATATATTAAAATAATACTTATTACATATTCTAAACTATGCTGGTTTGTATTGAAATATTGATTTCGTCGTGCGGCGTCGAAGAAAAAGTTGAATAAATTCAACTTCCAGTTTCGTGGAGTCGCGTCCCGCTCAGTGTAAATAGGCTCATTGAAATGTATTTAATCAACTTTAAACGGCACGTCGCATAGCATCGCGTCGCGTTTAGTGGGTATAGGCCTTAAGAACTCGTTTTTCAATGAAGTCAAAGCAAAGATAAACTTTTTAAATGCAAAACTTTATGAAGTACTAATATAACGAATATCAGATTTACGATACTTCGAGCTATAATATTGAATGTTCTAATTATTAATAATAATTTAACCGATTTTAAAATAAGTTACAATAATGCGTTAAACAACATTATAGATTATATGTGAAGAATGTAATGCTAACCAATATCATTCAATAACTCATATTCAAAGAATCCAATTACAGGTTTCATTTTGGTGAAAAATTCTTCCAAACAATTGAAGTTATAAGACAGCCTCTTGAAATCGTCAATTTCCTTCGTAAATATATTAACATTTGATTTTACCAAGCGTGAAATATGTTACAGTTAACTTCGGACACTATAATACAATCTCCTATATATAAATATATATATATATACTGTATATAACACGCGCATTGAAATAAATCTAGTGTAATAAGAACATCTCATTAAAATTTAGACATATATTTTGCACATTAAGAACAGGCGATATATACGCAGCTAAAGTATATAACTGAACAATACACGAAGTATATATCTATATAAGATGATATATAATAATCATTGATGTCTTCATTCGGTCGATGGTGACCCAACATTCGCTCTTGACACTGAGGACGAAGTATACATCTAATTAACCAACCCTGAAGGGGCACTTTATAAGTTATCGAACAATCTGCGGAATGTATTGAAACCATTCAAACTTATTAACTGACAGCCAACACAGAGTCCACTTCGGATATCACAGATTTGAGAAGCTCTGTCTCGTCTTGGGGTCCTAGAGTATTGCGCAATGTAGTGCTATGTATATTACGCAATAGTATATGAGATGTAAGCATAAAGAATGATATGCACAGCGTTTGTCTAACTCAAGATGCTGCAATTATCAAATTATATACAGAGATTAGAGCAAAGATTTCTTTTGTAAGTTTCCAGTAATTATATATATACATAATTAATCCAATGAATTTATCTATAACTTTACGTTTGATTAGGCGGATTGTTTCAAAAAGATTTGGTATGGTAATAATTATGCAAAAATTAAAAGAATAAATAAATAATCCACTTTCTAAAATTAAAGATTATATATTTTATTATATGTTTTATAATATTATATAATTATTATTATAAAATAAATTGATTAATTATATAATACTATATAATAAGCACAAAGGAATAAAAATAAGGCATGGCATTTCATAACTTTTACAAAACCTTATTCACAAGCAATACCTCCAATATAACTTATTTACATTTAACACGTTTTCTATATTATACATATATGCTTCAATTATAATGTACATGTCATGTTTATAGTATATTACAAACCGATATATAATTAAGATAAATATCAATTTATACATACAGTGTTATGTATCGAATATTTTATAAGGGAATTATTTCTAAAAACTAAGTAGGCTAACCAAGTGGAATAAAAGTTTAGAGAATATATTCGTTTCATGCTGTATAGGCACAATATTTTGTAAGAAATCAAAAAAATTATTGAGTAGGATTTAATTTTGAACCATTATATATATTTAAGAAAATATTATATTACAAATTGACAAAATTCCATCACTTCTTGTTTTTCAAAAATCTTATAAGTATACGACTTTTTAATTACTTTTTAATAAATATATACAGGTTCAGATAGTTCGTTCAAAATAGGCTTTTCATGACCGCGCTGGATAAACATACATGCATAAAAACAGTTTTTCATCCACGCGTGCGGCATTAATCAATCCGGTCCTCACCTTGAGCTAAGAGATGCGCCCTGATGACATCCTCGTATGTCCCCGCAGCTAAATGACTCCCAGAAGCGGCATGGTGTCCCTGATGGAAGGGCAACAGATGCGCTGCCTCGTGAATGCCGCTGCCATGTCCTCCCCCCACGAGATGAGAGGGAACATGCGCAGGCAGCCCCATGGGGAACATTCCGCGAGACAGGTGGTTGAGCGATGTTGAGGGGGGTCCCTTGTTGCTCCCCCCGCCGCCGAGGAAGAGGGGGGAGGTGGGGCTGAGGTTTTTCTGGCAACTGCTCGACGTAGTCATGGTAACTGGGTGTAGTTGGTTGATAGTACTGGTGACAGGTGGTGCTGTCAGAGCTGGATTAGAGGGGGGTGTCTGCAGGGGTCTCTGTTGGCTGGTAGAGGCTGGATTGGGGAGAAGAGGTACCGATCCTGAGATTTGGAGACATTTGATGCATTCTATATATTATATAATATTATATAGGACTATGTATATCGTGCTTGTTACTATATAGTTAATCATTTTTATTTATAAATTTTTTTTAATGAGATATTATATAATATACTATATTGACAAACATTTGTTTATTAAATTAAATTTTCATATACGCATAATATTGAAGTATTATTATTTTTCATTTTCTAATATAAACGAAGATGTACGAAGATTTTCTATAATATAAACGAACATGAACGGTGTATGGGTTTTCTACAAAATCGTATAATAAATTGTATATTGTACTTTGCACTCTGTATATATAACAGTACTTCTGTAAGTCTATGTTAATCATTTTACTTAGTAAATAATATGTTAATAATTATAATATTTTAAAGCGTATCCGCTGCAACAATGTAAGTTATCAGATATGTGCATTATAATACATATTATAATATACATAAATATATTTATTTGCACAAATAATGTTTATCTTTTATTATTATATCAATAATTGATTAAAAAATAAAAGCCTTGTAATAATTGAAAATCAGAACATATAAGCGAATAACATATACATAAACAGCTCCTCTGATTTAGGGGGAACACATTTATACCTCCTCCTCCCTTATTTTTTAATTTTTTCTTTCCCCCTATACTCTTTTTGTTGCTCCTCCTCTCTTTCTTCTTCCCCCACTAATCTTTATTTTCTACGCCGTGCTACCTTTTTTTCGTTTCTCTCAGTTTTTATTTCCCCCTTCCCCCTCTTTTTCTCGATTTAGGGGAGCATTCGTCCACGTGCACCCTCCCCCACCCACCCACTTGTACAGGTATGGCGAATTAAGTTATGTGAATCATAATAACAACAAAACTCGTAATAATAAAATATAATACATAATATATAGTGGCAAAATTATATATAATCAAAAAACCAAAATGAATAGAAAATCGTATAACGACATATAATATATAGATATATTAAAAACAAAAGTCAAAGGAAGATTTTATATAACAATAAAATCATGAGATTTCTTTATGTTCTAAGCATATATAATGTTCCAATGCAAATGTTTTCACGATTAAATTCTAATAAAAGAAGCTAGATCATCTGTCAATTAATTATTATGGGGTATTTAATATGTAACAAAGTGTGAAATAAATTATAAGGATATATATAAATAAAAGATATCGAATTGTTATTGTTTATACGTATACTTTTTAATGTGACATTCCCAAATCCTCAAATATTTTATAACTATATACAAATTGAATGTAAAGATTTTCATTATGTGTGTCCGTGACACATAGACCTATAATATATATATCATATGAGTATATTTACAAATGAAGGCGCCACTTGGGGCAATTGTAACATTTTAAATAATATACAAGGCTAAGTACCTCCACAAAGTGTATAAGGAAGCAAAAATCTAAAGATTAATATTCGAAGATATTCCAATATAAATGTGTCTAACATTGGTCTCCAACAGCATTTAAGACTATAAATATGTAGGTATATTGAATAAAATAAATTAAGAATGTTTCATAATAAAGGATACATTGTCAGAAAAATATTAAGTTTTCTCGCTGCAGCAGTAAAATAGCCCCGTAAAAAGTTAACTAAACATATATATACTCTGCAGACCACGTTCGTTTACATATTATAGATCATTTTATTATTATTATTGTTAATGACCATTGCTGCAACAAGAAATTTTAATCGATAATGACTATGAAATGTTATTTTGTATTTATTATTATAATATAGACAAAAAATTAAACAATGCTTCTAATAATGTACAAAAATTTAATAAATTTAAAAATGCAAAACAAAATTTATTTATGCTAATTTTTACTAATGAAATATAGTCTATATATATACATAAATATATATATATAATGTTAACTATAATATAATATATAGAACATAAAAAAACACAATATTTTTAAAACTAAAATTAAGGGTAGGCCTAATAATAATTTAATGGATTATTTCTAGGAGTTTTATATAGGAAATTGTATAAATATTAATAATTGTGAAATCCAAATAATTATGTTTTGTGTATAAATTGTAAGATCTTAAATTAAATATTTATCAATACCATACTTTTGTAGTTTAGATACAGACATGTAATCATGATTTTGGTTTAGTTTGTTAGTGCGTTATATCTTTATTGTGAACATATACTATATAGACCTATATAATCGCAAGCATATAAAAACGGTTTGAAAAACATATACAAACCTACACTTTTTGACATTCTCTATATTTTCCAATTTTACCCGGCACTTTATTCAACTGTGCTCTATCGATTCTCACCTGCAGGTGGCGATGTCTTTACGGACGAGCTCATACTATCAGAGAGAATAGCTGACATTCCAAACTTGAGCCCAACCGCAGCTGTCCCGGATCTGCCCTCCTCTCGGTCGTCGCCATGTTTCTTGGGAGTCGAAGTGGATAGTTGTTTCCCTCCTCCGGGTCTTGAGAGGGTCGCCTGCATACTAGCCGAAGTGCCCGTGGTCAGTAGCACCCCTCCGCCTGCACTGCAAGTCACCGGTTTGCCGCCAAGAAAGTAGATATGATCCCCGGCCGGTGGTACAATATTGGAGCAGGTCTGATGCATAACTTGTTTTGTGTCTTCTAGGAATTCAATGCCAGCGCTTGTCGAAATGAATAACAGTTAGCTATAGCTAAATATTGCGGTGTCTATACGCTCGGTTTTAGTTAATTGTTTTTTGAGTTGGCTATTTTGTAATCGCTTGTTTTTACCGTTAGAATATAGATAAGCTGTTGAGTTTCTTTTGTCTAACAGCGCACTTCCTGCGGCTTGGAATGAACCATTGGCTCGAGTGTTCTCCGTTTCTGGTTTGTCATTGGCCTATGGCGACATTACCGCTTATATATGGTCAATTATGGTTTCAAATAAACATATGATTTACAATTTATTACCGAAAAATATTTTTCACACATCTATTTCTTTACATTACTATATATTATAGTTTATATATTATACCTATACTCGTGGGAAGGTTAGTTATAACGTGAGAAATTATTTGATATTGTGTAAATCACGACACTGAATTAATTGATATCTTAATAGCCAGGCTAAGTAGGCAATTATGGCAATATATATAAAATATACAGCGGGCACAGTATTGGATTAAGTTGTGAAAACAAATAAAAAGGTGTTCATTTCTATATACACAACTTATTCACTGCAACAATTTAAAATTCAGTTACAAATAAAAATAATTTAAATATAATGATTAAAAATAATCATTTATTTGAAGAATTCAGGAGTGTCTATATATAATATCTTGATCTGCATTCTGCAGTTCTCTATATTTATATATGTCATCACATTTGTAGATGTATTAATTACACAGATGTATATGAGTATATGCAGTTTTCAAATACACATAATATATACTTGTATATTTTATAATGTATATTTCTCATATGTATAATATTTAGCAAATATTCAACAAACCATGTTACTCAATATGCAGCATATTATAACTATCTCTATAAGGTAATAAATATATTTAATCTATATTATTTATTACGCTTAGTTGTGATTATTCATATTTGATAAAAGCAATATCGCACTTAAATTATACATTCTATTATTATTGATCAGATGTATATATATATAATGAATCATTTATATATTATAATAATATAGATCGTTATATATACCATATGCAGTCACCTTGAAATTGGATGTTAAATGCATGGTTTAAAATATATATTTTTATTTGAAATATTTGTAATTTTGTCGCATTAGATAATAATATTATTAGTGTCCGCCACCCTCTATATATAATATGTCTCGTATATATCCCTCTATATATATTGTACATGATAATCGCCTATACATCCGTGTATAACCAATATATACTGAATTACAATCATTCACATCTGATATTATGTATACGTATAAATTCAAACGCAGCTTTAAACTATAATATATGAACGTATATATGAACATATACTATATATACATATATGCTATATGTGAACAATATAATAACACTATATATGAACAATATATGTCACATTAATCTGTGAATAAATTAAATATTCTAATTTATATATATGCGCCCTCGTGGTCCAATATAAATATATATATTATAAAGTATTGTCCAAATCAGTTCAATAAAAAATTATATCTATAAAAGTTTATAATTTATAAATAATAAACAAACAGTTATTATATACATATATATATATACAGACATATATATTACAAAAGTTTAAAATTTTTAATTAAATATATATGGGCTATATGGTGTATAGCATTTAATCATAATACATAATATATGTTTTAGTATATGGCACAATTTATGTTATATATATAGTATATATACATACTTTTTTATTGCATTAAATAAATGCAATACACTATTTCAAACTTTTTGGTTAAAAAAATATATTTAAAATATAAAATATTACTTAATATTGTACCATATATCATGCTTCATTTTACATTAACTATTTTAAAACTTTTTAACTGACGCCAATGAACCCCTATAACTATAGAAAGATAATTAACATTTACCCCTGTATTTCTATGACCCTGAGTTCATTGACCCAATCATACTACATTCATATATATAACAACTATTGAACTCCATTTTAGCACAGAGCCCATATATATTCACACTATTCGAAAGTAATCAATATACATATTCTATTCCCATTGTTACCTATAAGTAAAAAAACATTACATAAATCATCATTCTTCAACGAAGAAATGTAAAGTCAGTTAGCTTTATATATAGTTTTAAATGCAATAAATGAATTAGACAATCAACAAAAATAAAACCTCTTTTGTGGTGTCTTCTTCATTGTAATATACTATCATAAGAGACATTGCGCGGGAGAAATTGGCTGTGATTTAATGCTCGAAAGAAAGGCCACGCGACACGTCATAATACCTTTGTTGATAGGTGGTCCATGTCAATAAATATTATTATTATAGGACCGCAAAAATTGACACAGGAAGGAAATAGGCTAGGCTTAGGTCACGTGGCTAGAAATCATTTTTACACCCTTCTTAGGACCAGTTCACCCCCTTCAAATGATACAGGATAATTTTATTATATAGTATTCTTTCTTCTCTTTTTGTGAAACCGAAACCCAATCAGCCGGTACAAATTTCTATTGTGCATAATCATCATATATTGTTTGACGGAAGCTCAACATAAATGTTGGTGGTGTTTGAGTTTCCATCAATTAAATGATTTCTCCTTTAGGTGCGCCACATGGTTTCAAATTGGTTATATCATAAGCGCGTTTTCATTATTCGATGGATAAATATAGATTGGCAGATTCTGCCGAATTTGCATGATTTTCCCATGTTACTCATGCCGTGTATATAATGAGCATATTATGTATGTATATAATATATAAGCCATGAAATATCAATGTTTTCAACATTTTTAAGTGACATGAACGTACGTCTCTTTAGATAAAATTGATATAAATCATGTTAATATAATATAAAATATCCATTCTATAAGCAGGGGCCGATCCAGGGGGAGTGGTCACGTGCCCCCTTAAAGGTTTATATTTGCCTCCTTAATGGACTATAATACTGCACCTCTATAAAAATTATATTTCATATATAAACACATTCAAAAATGTATGGTTAGCCTGACCGTTTACCTTTGGTGTTGTGCCCCTTATAGATGAAATTCCTGCATCGATCACCATTTTCTGTTCTAACCTAAATTTAGCCTAAATTATTTAGATGAATGCTCAATTGATAGTCGATTCAATATAGTTATACTATTAGTATAGTATATATTTAAGCGGCAATAGTTTCATAGAAGGATGTATATATATAATTAAATAACATGCAGTCACAATAAGATAACCATCACTCGGTGTAGTATACATTCGATAAAAGTAAAAAATTTAAACCTATATATGACGTCAGAATAAATCAAGGAACAGAATTGGTAGAACTTGTTCTTGTTAAATATTGAAATGTGTTATATTAGTTTAAAAATATATTTAAGCCAACTAATACTATTAATGAAAATGTCGACATTTATTTTAAAATGAGCCTTTTAGATAATTAAATGGGCAATTATTTTAATAGGAATATTTAAATAAAAGTTCAATTATTGTTATTCATTTACTCAGGTATGAAATTTTTAGGAGTTTTTAGTGATTTAACCCAAAATATGTTTCTGACAAAATTTGGCTTCATAAATAAATATGTTTCATAACGTTATAATGAAATGGACATCACACATAAAATTGAACAACTGATTATTTAAGGATAGCAGAATATGAATCAAAATTGCATCGAATTGAAATTGACATTACTACTTTTTAAATCAATAAGTAATATATATATTTAGTCTAGATATAGTCTACAGCAGAATATAAACAAAATGTAAACATTATTTTATTAGCAGATGCATGAACTTTGTTGAATTTTGTAACCCATATGATTTGAAGTAAAATAGTTAACTGTTAAATATTTTTTAAATAAAATAAAACAGGTTACACCATTTAACTATTTCAAATAATCTAAGATTCGCATTAAAACTTCATATTATAGTTAATTAATGTAATTACCCTGAATTAAAATAAATGTATATATTAAAATGAAATAATAAGCTATAAGCTATACTTGCGTAAATATTGTATGGCTTTTTACGCGATATTAAAACCGGTATTAAAGATGCCATTTTGCAAATTGGTTTCGTTTTGACTGAAAATATAAGAATAACATAAACCGTAAAGGTTCGTTCAAAGATATACATTACAAAGTATAACAGTATAAATAAATATTGTGATGTACACAATTAATATATAGGATCTAGAAATAATTTGCACAATCAAAAATACAGTATGGAAGAAGACCAAAACTCAACGATTCCGAGCATCACTCGAACTTATTGCACCAGACCTATAGAACATTAAAAGATTGTGAGTCATAACACGTGCAATAAAATAACATTATAGCATTGTGATATTATTGTCTACGATATATAATATTCATTAGTGTAATTTTAAATTGACTTTTTGTACACATACATAAATCCTACATAGAAGTAATTTTTGAAAGATTTATGCTCGAAATTTGCAAAGAAACCGTACAAAAAATCCGACATAAAATAGAGAACAGAAGTAATTAAAAATGATAGAATGACAAGTAATTATTATTTTAGAAAGTTGAAAAAGGTTTTTAACTTTAATGATGCGAAATAATATTTATAACTGTCCCTTTATATATATACTATTTTCAATTGGTTAAAGTTCAACATTGTATCGTATCTGTCACCTAATGTTTATCTGTACTAATGTTCATTATTAACAGTTAATTAAAATCGAATTGAGATTAAATTTAAGGGAAGCTTTGTCTTATCGTATAGTCAGAGTCTGTAAAAACATATCACAACTGAATTATCTATCAATTGTAACATTATAAGTATATAATACATTACCATGCACTCACAGTTATACATATACCAAATTATCAAATCAATATAACAAGGTATGTTTTTTTAAATAAATGGAAATCGGACAATTTAGTGGTTAAAACACATTGAATAAATCCGAATAAATAGTAAAATGCATATATCTAGAATATTCAATTATTGCTAGGGTGGAAATGACCAAGATGTGATACGTCTCAAAATATTCTGTTTCTGACACTAAAACAATAGATTTAATATTTATCTTTTTAAAAAGGAAGCAATATTGACAGTTTAATCGAATCATTTTGTACTTAATGTTTTCTTACTTTATTTCAAAATTTAAAATATTTCGCACCATTGAATTATCTAAAAATATTTTTGGTGAACCAATATATAACGACCACTATATACCGTATATTGACAAACGATTTTATTTCTTTTCTTTCTCAATTTATCCTGTCACAATTCTCACTTAAATACATTGCTGACAATCAGTCAATCTTGCCTTAGGCGAGCGAGTATCTTAATAATATGTGAGTTGTTTCAATTTTGAGCCTTAATTTGGAACCTATGTTTAACCTAAACGCTTCTTGAATGCATTAAAGTAACCTCTTCCAATTCCAAAATCAAACTACTATATAAAACATAAAGGGCACAATCTCGCTATATATTTGATTTGATATATTATAATATAAGGAAAACCCCGTAGAAAGGGTTTTCACATTTTCCAGTCGAGTGGACACTTTAGCAATCAGAGTCTGAATAAGAACATGTGTCGTTGACATATTGTTTTAATGAGTATCAAGTGAGCTCAGTTCAAGCGATGGTCATTTCCACTCAGGCAAGGCACTAATGGGCCATTTTTTTCCTTAGACTCCATAAATATACCAAAGTGGAGAGTGTTACAATAAAGCGGAAATATAATAATATTGCCTCAATAAATTAATATTTTTGATAAATATTTTTCTTAGGACAGAATGTTGCAATCTTAGAAAATTATTTTTTAATTAAGTTATGTTTGTTAAATCATCATCGAAAACTAATATAGTAATGACATCTTAAAACAATCATAAAAGATAATATTGGAAAAATTTATTTGGTTTTTGTATGAGATGTATATACAATGTAGTGTAAAAAACGATTTTGCAAATTTGTGTAATCTTCCTACATACAGTAAAAATATACATTAAATTATAAATACAGTGCTAATTATTATGCATTAAGGAAAAAATAATTTAACTATTTTTAAATAATAAATAACTTTATAACAGATACGACTAAGTCAAATATATATGTGTTAACCTAAAAGTAAGATTTTTGTTGCATATTTATATTTTAACGATGACTCAAGATTATATAATTCATTTATTGTATAGCAAGCAAGTTAACTTGGTTCTGTGGGTTACATCTGATATAAGAAGCACATTTTTAAGGCCATTCCATCTAATAATAACCAGATTATACCATATTACGCCATCAAACTAGTTATTTTATTCTGCGAAAATATATGGAATCAAAAGTGCGAGTCAATTTGCCCTCTTCCCCTTAAACCATGCAGGGTTAACGACTTTAATAGTAAACTATAATTAAATAACCCCGTATACTAACGCAATAAATAATAATAATTGTGTTTCATATAAAAAAGAATCCATTAGATCAATATAATTACTAAAAAATGGCATATATTACAAATATATAATACTAAATAATATGTGCATGCGGTAGCCATAATATATGTACATATTGGAAAAAGTATTTACAAAAGACAAATCTGATTTATTGACTAAAGTTTTCTGCCATCGGGAAACCATGAATGTACCAAGTCTACAGCTATATCAACTGTATCTTTCTTGTGTCTGCTGTACATACGAGGAATATCAAAATGCAACTGAGAAACAACCTGTGAACGGGCTCCCCATTGTTTTACTTTGTTCACAACGAACTGAAAATGTAAAATAATAAAACCTACATTTAATACATACAATTTCTATGGAGAAAAACACCAACGAAAATAGATTATAAAGTTACTGTTTCAAATAAAATAGAAAATTACATCCTATACTACCATAACACTTTTAGGTAATATATAAAATATATCAATATTTCTTTAAAAAATAAAATTTAAAATACACAGAGTATAATGTCATAATATCATTTTTAAATAAGAATCAAATAAAAAATTAATCAGAACAGACAACATTTTTGGAAGTCTATATATTTAATCATGGGGTTGTGAAGTGGTCCTTTTTTATTATAGCAATAATCAATAACAAAATGGAAAAAAGGAGGATACAAACAAAATTTAATAAATAAAATATTTCTAAATTGTTAGTGGAAAAATATCGCCGTGACGTGTGAGACCAAACTGTGTCACAATTTACTTTATTATACGTTATTGAATACTTTGTTACAATTAAAATATTGTACGTACATCTGTTGTCGATGATTTATGCAATGAGTAAACATTACTTGTCGCCATTGAGAGTCCGGCTCTAAGAAACACCATATCGATTCCTGCAATGTTTGAAATAGTTATAGTATATTTAATTTAGTATCATATAATTTAAACAGTAACTAAATGACACGTAATTTAAAATTACTCTATTTCATCTCAATACGTAAAATTTGTCGCACCAACACTAATCCTTATTAATATTTACCGTCACAATTGAGTCGCAGAAACACTCTTCTCCAAAAATCAAATAACTCACAGTAAAGACTAAATCACGAAGGAAAGATGTAATTTAACCCTTCTTGGAATATATTTATTTGTTCCACCATGCAGCACCAAGTGTTATTAAATGTTAATGTTAAAAAAAAGTGTTACTTGGTCTTACCATTAACTTTTATAATTTTTAAATGAAATTATATAATACTACGCCATATTGAATATTATAGAAAAATATATTAGAAGCATATATAACAATACAACCCTTCTTCCTCCCAGCATTATAGTTTTAAAACATATTATTTTTCGGAAATATTTTAATAATTATTATGTGCTTTCTATAGTTACTTGCTTTATTATAATGTTTTTTGGGGTATAACCAGATGACAAAAGCTAAATAAAATTGAAAAAGCAGTTCTATAACTACCCAATTAATAAGATAATTTGGTGAGAAGTATGATATCTGTAACCCTATAGTCGTCAGATTGAAGTTTTAAACTAATCTATTACTATTTTAATAATATTTATATCAATCTCTTCGAACTATAAAAAAAGTGTTTCATATGGTAAATAATCATCCATTTTACTACTACTCGATTGTCCCAATCGTAACATTGAGCCACTCCGACTGATTCTCGATATTGGCGTAGGACTATCTTCCCGAAGTAATGTTACGGATATGTCAAACACAAATAAAATATTTGTCAGAGCGTTAGGCTGGTTTAGCACTACGAAGTATATATTTAATGATATTAGTTCACCTTCATTTGCATTTGCAGTCCCAAAAGGGGGATTCATAATAACCGTGTCAAAAGCCTTCCTCCAACGTCCACAATCAGAGTCCATCAGTTGTCTGACGTCACACAAGATAATATCGATCGCAGAGCCCTCTAGATTCATCTCCGAGATGTTGACTTGCATTTTCGACAAGGCAGATGGGTCGATATCGAACCCAATGCAAAGACTGTTCGTTGAGAGAGTAAAAAAAAGTTTATTGAAAAAAATAGATGAATTATAGAAAAATTTTAGCACTTTCACTATATGATGAAATTCTAGGACTTTTCCAGAAACTAAATAAAATTCCAAACCCTTAACAACGTAATCCAACCAAAACATCATATTTTAAAAATTTTGTACATTTTATATGACATAAAATATAGATGATCCAGATATATACATTTATATAAAAAGTTGCATTGCTTTTCTTAGGAAGATCTTTATTTGTAGACTGAAATAATAATGTCAATACTTAATGTGCAGACTTCGGCTGAAGAACACAAGTTACTAATAAGAATAATGTGCATTTGTCGGATGGAGTTATCGAAGTATATTTCCCCAATTTTTTGCATTTCGTAAACTGTATTTCTCAGGTAACATTTTCCAGCAATAGCCATAGAACAATTTGTCGTGTGCGTTGATCCTGTTCGATTTTAAAACCTGTCTTAAGGTGTACGATTTGTGGAATATGCGGACTAGGAGGTTGTGTTTTTCGAATATTCTTGTGTTCTTTCCGTCTGTTTCGTTTCATTCACAATTTTACATTTTTGTCTCTCTGAAGTATATTATGCTTTTTATTTCCATTTAGTTGTGCTATAGCGATTGCTTAGTATCCATTGGTGACCAGAACATAAGTAAATTTCTCATATTTTCATTTCTGTCCTTTAGTTGAGTGCACCGGTCTGTTATTCTTTTAGTTTCATGTTTGGTCACATTTATCTTTATAAATGCAGTAAGTTCAGTAAATTCAAAGCTTTGATTAATTAATGGTTATGTCTATTAATTTTAATGAATGTCGCCATACTATTTCTAATAAAAATAACGAATTATGTGTTTCCGTTTTTGCTTAAAACTTTTATTTATTTAAACAATTACTTCTATTTAGTTATACAGGTAAATTAATGTAATTTTAGTCATGGAGATAACGTTTTTAGAATTGGTTTGGATAAGACAAATCATGGTTTGCACGTCCTAAATAAAATAAACAAAAATTATATTCGCCAATATAAAATTATAGAAATAACTTAAAAAAATTCAGCATGTGATCATTTCTTTCATCATATAGATTCAAACATTATCCAATTTTCAGTTGATAGAGCAGGAACAGCAATTATTCATTGTTTGTAGAGAAGAGAAATGACAGACAAAATGAATTAATTTAAGATAAATAGTGAATAATATTATTTATTGTTTGTAGACAAATGTATTTATCAAATTCAATTAAAATCATAAAGTCCTTACAATGAAATATTATGGCATTGAAAACGTTCACAAAATTTTAATCAATTCATACTAGCTATAGTATTACTACACTTAATTAGAGGGTACATATAATACAACATTTTAAGTGAACTTATTAATGGACATGGTTTAAATTATATGATTTTGCAATTTTCTTTTACTCTTAACATGCATTAATAATATATATGTTAATTATAATTGATGCATAATTATAATTTGTGTGACAATTTTCAATCTGTTTAAATATATTTTTAAATACATAATTGTGTTTGTATATTACCTATAACTATATAACATATTAAGCATAACATGCTCTTAGTCAAAATTTCGATTTCTAAAGTGATATATGTTGAAAAAACAAAATCAATGACTAAAACAATTGATATGTAACTGAGATAATACGGACTATATAATACGGATAATAGGGATATGTATATACCTTGCATCTAACAGAGAGGACCCAATGGCAAACTTTCCAGTTCCGCAGCCAAGATCAGCAACTGACTTTCCAACTATACTGTCATTTCGAGTCTGTATGTCGAAGAGAATTGATGCTGATTACAAAAGATGTGACAGTATTTATTAATTAAATCAATAACTACATAACTATAAATCAGTTCAATACTACAAAACAATTAAAATTATAATAATATGGAAATGTACAGTATTTTAACTAATAATAATTTACAGTAATACTAGTAAAAACACAATTATATATGTTAAATTGAAAACAACCAGTACAATATAGGCAGTATAAACAAGTAAACAAATATATTAGGAAGATAATTTAAATACCTGTAAGATGTGCAGATGTTGTGTACTGTTCAAGACGTGCTTTTGGATTTTCAAATGGATCTACCGACTCCAAGGCGATTTCCAGTTGCTTTCTTTTCATATGTGGAAATGACATTGTTCTTAAAATGAATATACATTATAAATTCATATATATATACATTTATATACAATATCAATTCAACACCCATTAAGTAATTTCAACAATCAATAAAATTAAGGTATTATGAAGCGATTTTGGTTTTAATTAATGATTATTTTGACTTCTTATAAATCTTTCAGTATATATTATTCATAATTAAATGTTCATTAAATATTCTGAACATAATTTCAAAAATATTGCAAAATTGTAATATTAGACAGCTAATAACTTGCTATTAGCTAAATTTGCTTTTAACCAAATAGATAACAAGACACAAATTTAACTGATGAATGAACTTTATGTGCTAAAAGAATGGTCTTGCTAATAGTTGTTATTGTTAATTGATGTATATTGATGTAAGTCAAAAAGCATTTTAATGTATATATACATAAAGCAGATTAATATACTGTTAATATCATTTTTCTTCTTTGCTATATGTTCAACTCAATGAAATTTTACTGACTTTATTCACATTGTTCCAGTTTTATTTTGCAGCTTTGTTAAACTCTTTCATCATTTCTTCAAACTATAGTTTGAAATAACAAATATGATATACAAATGATAACTAATATGATATTTTGTTTTCCTTAAAAACAACATATATTTTTTTATATTTATATAAAACATTATAATTAGACTTTCTATTTAATATTATTTAAAGATTTTGTAATCATAAAAATAATACAATTGTTGATAAAATATCAGCTAAATTGAACATTATTTATTCACATACAACACTATATAGACTAGTTGCAATAGTTTTAATATTGTAAAATGCATATTATTCCATAATTCAGTCCAAAAAATCTTTGATACATGTTTTGCTTTTTACACATGTACTATATTTTATAAGTTTAACTTTAATGTTAACAAAAGTAGCACATTGATACTCAGCTCTGTATATCTTACTCAATGGTATAAATATTAGATTAAAATGATTGAATGTTAGATAAAATTCAGTGTTCATGTGCACACAGTCGCAATCTAAAGTTACATTGTGAATGTGGAAATCTATCAATATAGAAACTGGAAAATAACCTGCAGTCCTGTTAAATGCTCCATAACTGTGAATACTCTCCAGTAAGAGGCAACTAATGACAGGCAGCAGTGTTATGTGGTAGTCAATGCAGATAAATATATGTTTGCAATAGAATATCTAAGTGAGTTAGCTAATGAGTAGTGAACCAAAACAAAGCCAATTGTTAGTGATAGTATACTAGTAGGGCAGAACTACATAGTAAATGTGAGTAGAAAAAAGGTATTGTAAAATAAATGTTATATGTGTTGTGTACCATAAGCGAATTTGTACGGTTTGCAAACGGGATGTACCAACAACAAACTATTTGAATGGTACAAACAGTTTGTGAACAGGACAACAACAAATGTACCAACAACAAATTTTTCTCTAAATCCACTTTGAAAAATGTTAATCACTATTATATATTAAAACAATTTGCATATCAATAGCAATTTAAGACAAATTATAAAATTCATTGTTGGGACAGAAAATATTGTACAAACAATGAATTTTTAATAAATTAACATAATATTTTAACATTTTGCTGTACCAATTTATTTTTCTAAATTCATTTTAAAAACATTTATCAATATTATATATTAAAATATAAAAACAATGCACATATCAATAACAATTTTAAGTCAAATTATTAAATTTGTTGTTTGTACAATATTGTCTGTCCTAACTATGAATTTTATAACATGTCTTAAATTGCTATTGATATGTTAATTGTTTTAATATTTTAATATATAATATTGATAAACATTTTTTTAAATGAATTTAGAAAAATAAATTGGTGCAGCAAAATATTTAAATTATGTAAATTTATTTAAAATTTGTTGGTGGTACAATATTGTCTGTCCCAACAACAAATTTAATAATTTGACTTAACATTGCTATTAATATGTTAAATGTTTTAATATTATATTTATAATTTTGATAAATGTTTTTTGAAATGGATTTTAAAAATATATTGTTGCTATAAACTGCTAAAATTACATTAATATTACTTTATTTAAAATTGGTTGTTGGTACAAATGGTTTGCGAACAGGGTATACCATCAACAAATTCATTGTTGGTGCATCCCATTTGCGAACCATACAAAAATTTGCTTACCATACACAATATATGTATATTCTATTTTATCCTTAACTTATAAATATATGTAACAACATATATTTAGTTAGATAGTTCTGAACTGAAGAGAAGAGTGAGTAACCAGATGCTGCAGAAATGAGTTTAGGAAAAGTATACTGAAAATTATAACTGAAAAGTATACTAAAGTGTTCAACTAATTGTTGGTACAAATGGTTCACGAACAGGGTGTACCATCAACAAATTCATTGTTGGTGCATCTCATTTGCGAACTGTACAAATTTGCTTACCACACAACATATCAAGCCCATAGCCAGGGGGATTCATACCATTCGAATGAATGACCTTATTGAGTTTGATCAAAATGTGCCCTTTTTGGGTTGCAAAAGAATAACACTACATGTGTAATAGAGAGATTTCAATTCAGAAATTCCCTATTTGTTGATAAAAATGAATGACCCTTTAAACAGGTTGGCTACAGGCTTGCATATGTATATTCTATTTTATCCTTAACTTACAAAATATATGTAACAACATATATTTAGTTAGATAGTTCTGGACTGAAGAGAAGAGTGAGTAACCAGATGCTGCAGAAATGAGTTTAGGAAAAGTATGTACTTAAAATTATAACTGAAAAGTATACTAAAGTGTTCAACTAATTTTTTCAATGATGTGTATGAATTGGTAACAAGAAAATGTAAAGTTTCCTTTTTTTCTCTTTAAATTGAAATATGAATTACAATATGAATAATAATAAATCCAAAATTTAACTTGTCAGTCTGTGACATGTGTCTGACATGCACATGACATGAGCTTCTCTGAACTTCTTTCCTAATAGTATTAGTAATGGCTAATGCACGACCTCCCCCCTCACACCCACCCCACGCATTTGTGAATGATATAAGTTAAATAGAAGGTAAAAAGTAAGTCACAATAAAAAAATAGCTTTTTGTAAAACTACTGAATATATATAAATATATATATATGACTTTCAATGTACTTTCAAAATAGTGAAATACAGGATGATTTGCAACATCATTAATTGACTCTCTAAGTAAACTTTAAATTTCACATAATTTTTAAAAATTCGTGAATATGCTTACTCTATTTATTATTAATTATATGTCAATTATTTAATTTTATAAAAAATATTTATTCATATTTATCAAATAGTTCACTACATGCCACCCGACCCTTTCTAAGATTAACCCATAAAAAGATAAAAACGTTATTTTAAAGAAGGCGCTTTAAAATTATTTACGTATGATATTATCAATTAAATTAAATCAATCAATATATCAATTAAATTATCAATAAATCAATCAATTAAATTGTTTATCTTAAATAACATACAGAGTGGTGCATACGTAGTAGGCCCACTGTTAAATTAGAGAAAATTTTAAATATAAAATGGACGGTCATTTATAATGTTAATAGATGAATACATAGACAAAATTAAATACTGAATACAAAAAAATATTAAGAAGAGTTCTGTATGGTCTTCAAGGGTTTCAACCATAGAGATATAATAGTTGTATTATAATAAGACAATAATATTAATATTATTATTATATTAATATTAATTATATTATTATATTATATATATATTATTAATATAGATAAACAATTATATATCTATGGTTTCAACCCTATTTCCTGCATAATACATCCATGTGAACGGCGAGACATTCCAAGTTCATTTGAGGGTCGACGTTGAGGTGTTTTGAATTATGAATGTACGCGGCTGCAACTAAGTCTAAATTCTCATTATTATCTCACAATTTTAAGAGGACCGCTTTTTGGGCATAAAAAAACAGAGCTAAAAGTTTCAAATTTGGCGATCAAGGCTTGCATTGTACTCTTAGTAGGAGATGGAGTTTCAATTGTAGTTGCCCAATTATTGCATATATTTTTAAAACTGTTGATCGCATAGTAAGTTTTAATATTGACAGAAACTCGCTCGTTTAACGTTAACCGACGTCCAGTATTTATTATTTACTGTTCTAAAATAAACAATGAAAAACACACAATGAAAAAAAAGACATACTTAGTGTACACGTGTGTACTTAGTACGTAGACCATGCAGAAGAATAAAGACAACTCGGCTTAAATATTGATTTAGGTATTGCATCATTCTATCGCCGGGAGACAACCTCAACAATGATAGAGACACGTATAGATAACGTATACGTTTCTCGTATTATTATAACGTATACGTTATATTTGTATACAGATACAGTTTCAGCAAATTCATTCTATCGGGAAGTGAACTGAACAACTGATAGAGACACACAGATAACAGAGTTGCAGCACATTCATTCTATCGGGAGGACACCTCAACAATATGTTAGAGACACACGGATAACATAGTTACTGTATAATCATAAGTAGCAGCATACTGCAATTTCATTTTTATGATTATCTTATAAAATGTAGGGCCTATAAAAGCTTTATAAAATACTAATTTAACATGGGGCTACTTATGCGCTACCCTGTAAATAATAAATTTATCAGTTATTTATTTCATTATATTATAATTTCACTTTCATATTTATAATAATGACCATAGAGTAGGGATATTATATGATAATTATAATTACTACTCATGATAATGACGATTAATGTTTAATTTAAATTTTATATAGGAAGAAATGCTTAAAAAATTTTAAACTATTTGAATTGAAAAAAATAAAATATTTTAACTTTAATAACTAAAGACTCTAAGTTTGTTAAATATATTTTTGATTAAACAATTACTATGACATTTCTGGTTAGTGAAACGATACTTAAATCTATATAACTTCACAATAGCACACTTTTTGATTTAGATCTAGGAGTTTATTCGATGGCAAACTTTATGCACACAACTTTACCAAAAATAATTGTTATCAATAAATAGTCCTGCCTATAATTAAAAATATATTCGTATTCTAATATCAAACATTAAATATTTATTATGATGCAATACTTGATAAACTTTATTAGACTACAATAATAACAATATTTTGATAACGTTTTCATGATATTTTGGTATCGTTACAGATAAAAAAATTATTTAAATTTAAAAGAGTATTTACAAACCCACGTGTCTCTATAGCAAAACTGACAAAATTACTTTTTATAAAATTTATGGGTATATAATAACGCATGAAAGTAAACGGTGTCAGTAATAATTATTGAATTATAATTGAACCAATGGCATACGAGCAAATACTAGGCCTATTACTTATATTGTAACAAATATTTTTGTTAAATATACATTATATTATGTTTTGCTAACCTTATTGTGGCAGAAAAATGCTGTTAAATACTATACTATAATTAATCGTTATTAATTTGAGGTACCCAGTTAAAAAAATCGTCGATGGCCCATCCGCTATAAATTATTATTTGCTATCGTTGGCCCAACGGATAATTGCAAGGTTTTTATCGTATTTACCAACCAATTTTTGCCCCCTAATTGCCACCATTTTACCGCCTATATACTTACAGTGTGATCAACTAACCAACCAATTACCAACTAATAAACTACAGTTTACCACCCATTTTCCAACCATTACCCAAACATATAACTACCTATTTGCCAACCATTACCCAACCTTTAACTACCCTATTTGCCAACCATTATCCAACCTTTTTGCTAATAATAAATTATATATTTTTACTTTAAATATGAAAAGGTTCTATGTTTATGATTGATGTTGGCCAAACTTCTCACAAATAGTATATTTTTAATAATTAATAATTAATAAATACATAAATTTTGTTTTATTTAAGTGATTTTTACATTATGTATTACAGTAAATTTACATTTATTTTCTTAAAAATATACATTACATAAAAGGTAAAAACAAAGCTAGACATGAAAATACACAATATATCATTAATAAAAATGGCTTAATGCCTACACAGTATATACAAATACAGCAATTAATGTGCAAATATAGATTGTTCAGCACTCCAATAAAAATTTATTAGTAATATGGGGTACATATATGAGTGATTCTTTAAATAATGACTCGATCAATGTATGTCGCTTTTGTTACGTTAACAAACTCTTTCGATGATATAAAGTATAGTAACATATAGTTTCAATATTATATAGTTTACTTTATATGCCTTCCATATTTAATTTTAACCTTATATATATTTATCATGGTACATACCTTAAAAAAAGCATTTACAGGTAAAATTTGCCTCTTTTTTATTTTACATCATCATAAAATTAGAAGCTCTTTTCCAATTAAGCTAAAATTTACAGGATAGTATACAATATATTATATAGTTCGCACCATAACGAAAGTATCAAAACATACTATAAACGGCGAGAATTACAATTATATAACAATAATGATAACTTACTAAGAAACTTAGTCCATAGTTTAATAAATATAAAAACAATGTCTGATACAGAATGCTAAAGTTTCCTATCGAGTTTTGAAATAGTTCATCTTCTCGGCATTAAAAATTCAGTCTTGATCCTGTAAATAATAAAATGCATGATGCTAACAATAGAAATCAACATTCTTGTAGCCGACATCTTTCTATTTTATGGCAAGTCCCAGTCCTGCAAGATAGTCGAATCTCGCTAAATGGCTATGGCTATCATAACGGACATATCAAACAAACTCCTTCTAAGAAGCACGTGACGTGCTTGGCATTATCACTGCATGACAACTTGACATCATGTTAGCAATTGAAGACACTCTTATGCATAAGCCAACAGTTGCAGTAATAGAATAATATAATAAGTCACTGGCTCCGTCTCGCCCTAGAGACAACGATTGAACCTTGTTACATATATTGTTTGATGTTATGTTATATATTTCAAGCCTAATTTATATTTGTTCCATATATGCAATGTAGCTTTGTTGTATTAATTATATAACATTATTTTTTATCTAAATTACTTAGATTGAATAAAGTTCAGTTATTGTCCAAAACAAATAGATCACGTTCTTATTAATCAAAATTGTGTGATTTATTTATATATTTTTATTGAGTTAAAGAAACAAGCCAACCCACCCGCAACCTTCAAAAATTGAAACAAGTCTTTCCACTTTTAAATATAGGAGGTTTTTGTAAATTACTACTGAGTGATTAATCCTTTCAACGTGGAAGACTGCATAGACTTCTTGAATGAACGGTAGAACCCAAATTTAGAATTCGAGTAGAAAAAATTATAATAATAATAATTTCTTTTACTTTTATTAGATATCTGGAATTTTGTATTTTTTCAGAATGTCATTAACAGATCTCCCAGTAAATGTTACAGCAAATATAATTGACTTATATGACCAAATAAAAGAATAAACTTATGAGAGAGCATAATGTAAAACAACTTGAATATAACCAACTTTATAAACAAAATTGAGAAAATATTTTTGTATTACCACATGAACTAAAAACAATTACATGCATTATCTTTGAAAATGTCTAACTACTTTAGAAATTGTCAATTTGATTCAGTAACCCAAAGTTTATATTATCCGTTATAGATTACTTTCAAACAATATAATAATTGTATTGAAACAATTTTGTTTCGCAGAAAAAAACAGCTCTTATCGCTTTTATATAATTTGATACATTAACAAATGAAACATGTAAAAAACAAATTATATATTACTTCATTAATATTGGAGCAATGGAGTTGGTTTGGCAGGTCCGAAATATGTCAGAAGAATATTTTTGAGAATTTGTTTAATATTTTTGGTCCTCTCGCCACATCAGAACAAAAAATGGTTTGCTCCATGTCATAGATTTTATTCATAGGTGCCCCAAAAAAGTTTTTGCCGGACCAATGTCGATATGATTCTGACACCCCTAGTATGAAGTTTAAAACATATCAATTTAAAAATATACATTTTAATGTCAACTAATATCCATTCAAAAATAACATATCCTACAATGATACACTGAAATATTACACTGAACAAAATTAACAGACACTGTTATATTATGCATCTATTACATAAATGAAAAATAATAATTGAAATTATATATAAACAACAGTTTTCAAGCTGACAACTATATAACAATTTGCTTCTGTCATATATTATGGCAATAATTTCATCTAGGATCTATTACAAGTTATATAAAAGTATAGATTAGTTGTATAAGTTGTATTATATATACAAGTTGTTCTTTTATAAATTATTCTAAAAGTTGTAGAAGCTAGTATAGTAGTAGTAGTAGTAGTAGTAGTAGTAGTATAAGTAGTATATCACTATAAACACAATAAAGTGTCATGTAAATTGACAAATAAGCGCTGAAATTTGTAATTACTCTAAGAATATAATAAAACTTTTAAAATTATAAATTTTCCAATTGATGAGAATTATTTCAAATATTCAATGTTGAATAAAAATATTTATTTCCTTTTAGTGGTTTCAAAAAAGAAATTTGCAATGTTTGTATTATTGAATTTTTTTTAAAATTATTCTATTTTTAATGTTTTAACGTTTGTAAATAGTAAAACAAAATTAAATAAAGCTTTTCTAAAAATAAATTATCAATTATGTTTTTATGTTTGCCAAACATGGGTAAGGTTTCAATGATTGCAAAATTGTTATCTAATAATGTTTGAATTGTTTGTACATTGTAGGCTATAGAAGATAATTTACTAGGAGGATAATGTACAACTGTTATATAATTGATGAAATGGTTACTCTGGTGATAGTAAAAACATTATTTATTTCAGATATTCTGATTCACTTATATTTACGATGGGAGCAGAGCATTTAGTAAAAATATAAACGCACGGCAGGGACTGTTATACATACAAATATATATAAAACTTAATTCTTTTAAAGAGAATACTCTTATTATTTTTACAAAATTACATTATTCAATTTTATAATAGTACATTATTAAAACCAAGGTTTAATGTATACATTTTATAAAAACATTATCCAACATTAATGTAATGCATTGTCGGTATTTTATTTAAAAAAACAATATATTGGCGAAAGAGTGTAGTAGGCACTGTTCACCTAAATGATTTCAGTATATATTATTTTATACTTTCAAAAGATATTAACTTAGTAAATGAAACTAATCTTACAGGGTAAGCTTTCTTAAATTCATTTAAAAAATATAAATAATTTTTAAAAATTTTTAAATATGAATATAATCCAGAAAAAATTTACACCGAATCCACGTAGGCCTACTATAAGCACCCTACGCATAATTAGGGACAATTTTTAGATAAAGATTTTGAATTTATGTAAGTAATCAGTAGGTATATATGAGTAATGAAACATGACAGATTTTTACAAATTATTAAGAAAAGTAACTGGGAATAAAAGAAAATATTAATCAACTAATTTTGTAACATTTTTTAATCATAATTATGCAACATTTTAACTGTTGTAACAAATTCAGAAAATTAATTAATAACTTCAATTAATAAGACGAATATACATTGTCAAATTATACAGATATATATTGTAGGAGTTATCCAGCTACTTTATTCTGGTGAGTGTAATTTATCTAAATTTTGAATTTGATACATAGAAATGATGACATTTATTATCTGAATAAGTTGGAAGTTGAATATATTATATTAATAATAATTAATAATCACTGTAACAGTACTAATTTAAAATATGTTATGCAACATCTATAAATATTGGAAATAAGGGATATTTTTATATTTGACCGAGTTATCAGGTAATTATTTAAGAAATACTGTCAATTAGGTTCAACACCATTAATTTCAATGCTAAGAATATTTTAAGTTTCAGCGTACATATCTAAATACGGCGTATTTTACTTATATTTTACATTATGTGTGTAATATTATGCATATAATTTAACAATTCAAAATAATAATCGAATTTACAACCTTAAGAAAATTATATACAATGACACTAGACTTGTTTTAATTAGACAATTAAACAATTCTACAGACAACTATATCAACATAATCTAAATACATTGTATAAAATAATACATGCAATTGTTTAAATACAATCCAAGACTAAGGTTCACCATTGTTATAAATTATAATAATAGCAATAACAAATATTGAAATATAATGGATAAATACACATATATTGTTACTATTAAATTGTCGTTTTTGCATAATCTCGAAGTGGTTTATGAATACCATATATTTACGAATAGGTAAATATTGGAGAAAAAAACTACCAACATTTTTAAGCAATTCTTTATAGAACATGGATTAATGCTTTTATTGATCCAAGTATTCTTATAAAATTCGAACTTGTTTCAACATAACATTTACTTGTTGTATAGCGTTAAACGACTAAAAATCAGAGTAAAAATTTGGATGTATAAAAATGAAGTATTTCTATATTTTAACGTACTGATTGGCTGTTTTTAATTAAACATTTTTAATAAAATTTATGTTTATTTTAAAATATTTCCACTAAAGATATACCAATATATTTAACTTTAAAGAATGTGGCGGAATCTTGATGAAGTTATATTAAATATTAATATTTTGTGACGTTTTAAACAAAGTAAAATTAGGAAATTTTTCTCCATATATATTATCGACAAATTTATATTTTATTTTCATTTAAAAATTAAAAATTAAATGAAATGAAATAAATTTTTATAAAAACATGTTTTGAATATTTTTTATAAAAACATTTTTTAAATATTTTTTATAAAAACATTTTAAATCTAATAAATAGTTTTACATAATAACTATTTGATCGTCATGCGACGAAATTATCTAGTAAAAGTTCTTCCGCCTCCTCACTAACATCGAAAGAGGGATTGTGTAAGGTGAATTTCTGAGAACTCATTGTCCCATCTTCATTTGTCGTGTCAGATATAGCTTGTAAGCTGGTCGTTGTCATTGACAGCATAAATTGTGTTGTTTCTTCCCTTTTGATTGGTGGATTAAAATTTTGACTCGATGATTCTTGGTCCCTCGATAATTCTATACTTTGTTCTGAAAATGTGATAATTTTAAAATTAATATGTATATATACTAGAAATATTTAATAATATAATTACTATATTAACAATTATATTGACAAAATGCAAAAATGGTTGAATTGAATACAATTATGCGTTTGAACGATTTTTAATATCAAAATGTGGATCATTCTATGGATGTGCTTTAAATGACAGGATATAAGTATACCTATATATTCACGACTGTTACAAATGCAAAAGTGCTTTTCATTATCACAGAATTTAAGTAAAACTTTATTTTATGTTCTATAATATTAAATTTAAATATATTATATAATATGTAGCCTAGTTCTATTTTCCCCTCAATCACACAATAACGGAAGTGCAACATTTTACCCGGAATATAATTTGAAAATATATTCTGTCATTAAGACAGGTATAATGGTCCTCGGCAAAATTAATGACTATTTGTAATTATATATCTAAAAAATTGCAACCAATATATTCGGTGCAATTGATGGAAATTAAAATGAAAAATATGACAGAACTATTAGACATTTATATATTTCGGGAAGGACGTATTTTAAATAAGTAAGAAAAGTATTACAGGCTCCATGCGACAAATCATTAATTTCGATGAAATCCGTCATTTTCAATTATCAAAGCTGTGGAAAAAAGAGGATCGATTCCTCAAAACCGGAAAATTTATTCCTGTTGTCTCTCCGAGTAAAGCATTTATACTGTGTGAGCAGCGTTAGTTTGAAGTAATAGAGATAGGCTAATTATGATGTTACCAGCTTCCTATCTCATACGTGTGGCTGGCTCGCTGTGAAATTTAATTTTATTTTGACACAAATACTATGCTGACTTCTATTGACGATTAATCAGTCAAATAATGCGTATCATGCACACATTTGTTAAATTTTGACCATTTTTAAGCGATAATCGTTTTAAAATATCTTTTGAAATTTCTTCTTTTTCTAAAGCGAAAATATTTCACTTAACGTATACTGTGTTAAAATACAAATTCAATAGTCAATAAAAGTATTGCACATTGATTACCCATAAAACAATGTACCTTTTCCAAGGCAATCATGTATTTATAGCCGCAAACACATTATTATAAATTATATGAAAAAAAACTATTTCCAATTAGTATATAAATTATATATTATTGAAAGAGCTCTATATATAGGCTATTAGTTATACCTTAGTTTGGTCAATGCTATTCACACTTTATTCGCATTTTACGCTGATTATATATTGATAATAATTATTTTAATTGTGCCTACAAAATGGACTGTTTTAAGTAATTAATTATATTTGGGAAACTTAATGAACAGGATATTTAGTAAGCCTCTATTGATTTTTTAACTAGTGTGAATTGATCATGGCAGTCGTCTGACACATTTTTGAAATTTTCTAATCAAAATTTTAATTATGAAAAAATAATAAATAAACAATGAAAATATAAACAATAAAATTATATCATAACAACGGTATTCATTTGTAAATCAATCGCAAAAATATTCTAAAATTATTATATAATTATTGTAATTTGAAATTCTTTTTTATTATAAAGTAATATTATAGTACGTAAAAATGTGATTATTTTATTTATTTTAAACTTTACATTTACCTATACTTCACTGTTTTTCTATATATTTTATAATATTATTTTCAGCATTTTTATCTTGTAAATTATAATTATTTTTATGATCAACTTTTTAATTTTTATTTATTTTAATAAACATAATAGTTTCTAATATATTATATATTTTAAATATTTCATGTAATTATATAATATTATAATATTTATATTGTTTCATTTATAATATTTAGTGAATAAAGAAGAAATAAGAAATGGTAAGTTAAAACATTACTATTATAATTTTATATTTGAGTACTATTTAATTCAATCGCTAGGTAACCAGATATATCAAAGTATTAAAGAAAATATAATTTACGTTGTTTTTTCTAAATGACATATTTTATTAATGCAGTTAACTTATTGTATTGCGTTTTTAGTCAATGACGTTGTAAATAAACATTAATAATATAAACTGATATGACTTTAGTATAACTGATCACCTCTCTTTGATCTTGGCATTAGATGCGAAAACTTTTCATGTTTAATATTAATCTCAAGAATGACGTGTTGATCTGTTGTGACAAAAGACATACATGATTTTTCTTTTTATAATTATCTACGAAAGTTTGGTGAAGCTTGCAAATAAATAATTTATCAGAAAATAGACTGAAAATGAAAGCGAATAAATTTGTCTTATAATAATACAGTTTAGATATCTTTCTAAAAATGTTGTATTGTAGAAGCTAATGCATTATATTAATAATTTATCACTATAACATATAAATTATCCTAATTAAAGTAATATATTTGAGAAATAATTTAATTCAAGTAATATTTTTGTTAAATAATCAGGGGTCAATAATTTTTTCTAATTATTTTTTATAAAATAAAATTTCGAATTTGCACAAAAAGTGATATTAAATATTGAAAAAATAATTGTACATATTTACAAAAATATATATATGTTTTTTAAATTGTAAATTTTTATATTTAAAATTTGACAAGTTAAAATTGACAATTTCACAAATTGATATCATATAATATGATATATGTTATATGTATATTTTAATATTGTCACATTTTGTTACACATTGGCAAGGGTTAACGTATTAAAGATATATTAATTTTGTATAATTGATGTTTTGCAATGTTAGTTATGTTTCATAATTTTGTTCAAGGTAATATAAAGGATATATTTTCATCAAAGGTTTTTAACAAAATGCTTGCGACAGACCGCTTTGAAAAAAAATATTTATTTCCATGATTATTCAAACTTCTAATCTAAACACATATTAAGTAAACCAAAATACAAGTTTCTGCGTCGAATTATAAAGTTATATATGAAAATAACTATATGAATGGCTGCGATAAAAAAACTTTTTATATTATCCAAACAATTATGTAAATGTAAAAAAACAATTCACTCCGATATTGTCAGTATAGCAAACATTTAAAGAAAACTTCACCATTTTTCTTTGGAACATTTGTATAAATATTTATATTTGTCGAAAAAAAAGTTGTTTTACTTCGTAATTACAAAAGCTTGATAGAATATCTTCTAATTACAAAGGTTTGGTGGACTGTTATGTAATTACAAAGTTTTGTTTGACTGTTTTGAAATTACAAAGATTTGTTGGACTGGCTTGTAATTACAAATGATTTGGGAGTATCTTAAAATTACAAAGTTTGTTGAACTGTATTGAAATTACAAAGATTTGACTTACCATCCTATAATATCTAGCACGACACTGTATTTGGCATTTGTGTAATCCACTTTTAGTATTTTGTGATGTGAAATTAATTCACCAAAATTCTTTCATATTTCTGGAGTTTAGTTTTGGTTTTTAGTTCCTATAAATAAGTTTATTTTTACTATTGTTATACATTGTTAATTTCCTGTTTATACTTACATTATTCTTATTAGTTTTCACGGTCTTATTTAAATGTGAAATGGAATGATTTAAAAAAAAAATTGATTCTATATTTCAACAATCAAATAATTATAAAGCACTTACCATTTTTACAGCAATGGCAAAAAAATTTTTTGGAGATTTGATAAATTACTTGACGATAACCATTCCGGAAGGAAGGTGAAAATGCCAAATAGATGAAGGGGTAGAAAATTCCGGAGAGAGTTGTACTTAGCAGAGAAAATACCAGAAATGATCCTGGTACATTGAAACCCAGAAAAATGAGTACTGAACATACCTGTTGAATAAAAGAAAAAAGCGTGATAAAATAAATTATATAAAATTAATTAAAATGGTTATTTTAAATAAAATGAATATTTCAATTCACAATATATTTCAAATTGTTCGTTATTATTTATTAAGTCAAATCTGCCTTTGTAAATTTATTTAAACTGGGATGCTGCTATAGGCTTTAGATGCATTATAGTTTTCACGGTGTGGCTGCTGCGGCTTAGAGGGTTTCATGGTGAGGATTTTTTATGAGCTCTAGCGCAAACATGTCTAATAGGTGATATTTTCAAACACGGACTACATATCGAATATAAAGATTTATAGACAAGTTTACCAAAATTGGAAACGTGCATGGTTTCTATAACTTTTATTATAAAAAAAAGTTTTTCGGTACTGTCTAATAAATGTTGCCTATATTAAAATATTGCAAAAATGTTTAATAGAATTCCAGTATGAAAACTAATTATAAAGTATAAAAAATACATGGTAACGTTTAAACGGTATTATGAAATAAATACGACTATATAAACGGAACATTAAAAAATGTAATATGTGTCTTAGATGTCACAATAAAATAATGTTTCAAAATAAAAGCGCATTAAGATAATGTACTTTTTTAAAACCATAAAATTAGTATTTTTGGATTAATGATGACGATAAACACCACATTATTTTTTTTCAATGTTTCTAAATTCCATTTATTATAATTTCAACTTACATGGTCCCATACTTTTCTAATAAAAGCCTCTCAGAAATAAGCATAGTTTTACCACTCTCTCCCCATTCAAAAGAAATTAGCTAAACTCGGTGAATTTAAACTATTATTTCTTAATATAAAAAGTTTTCTTGATAAGATTGGGATAAAATATAAATATCAAGAATTTTTAATAGGATCGTGGTAAGAAATCTAGATTTTAATTTTCTGTGTATTTCGGAAAAGTAATAAAAACGTAATTTGGTAGCATTTGAAAATAACAAATCTTTGTAACAATTGTAGAATATACAAGCAATTTTTTCGTTGCACATATTCCATTTTTTCATTTATTAAGATAAAAAAATTAAGAATTTATTAATTTAATATTTTCTTACTATTACACCATTATTTTTTATTGGTATAATATATAATTTTATTATTTACAGAAATGACCTATTCATATAGTGTAATGTTATACATATGCAATGTAATACCTTGGTTAATTATATTTTTTGTTATTAGTACAAATGCATAGTTGAAATACATTATTTAAATGAGATTTATATTTACATTAAATTTCGAATTAACATTTACGGCATTTGGAATTGTATGAGAACTATTAGTATTACGGTTATTTCCTTCCCATTCTGCTGACATAATTTTATATATTTCCTATCATATTATTTGTGTAACAGTTTATCTAAAAATATTAATTAGACAAAAAATAGAAAGAAAGATTAATCTTAATGAGAAAACTGCCAAATTCCAACTGCATACGCAATTTCGAGAGATGCATGATAGATAAAAATCAATATAATATTAACGGGACAAGTCTTTTAACTGAAGTTTGGCCATAAAGAAGGAGTCCAACCCTCAAAGGAGTCGAATATTTGTACCATCTTTATTATAAAATATATATCCTCTCTTTTCTGATGTCAGCATGAGGCTAATGAATGACAGAGAAACTTTATAGTCTATCCCATTTTTTCAAGATGTGAGTGACAGTTGAATTAATATATTGAAATAAGAGTACAGTGGGCTATACGATGCTTCCTACTATACTAAATCTTAGATAAAATATGCAGCAGTATTTTTGATTAAATAAACCAATACTTGGCCTGAATCGTTATATAGGAATGATTTTCAATGTCATATTATAATTGTTACTCGTCAATATTTCTTACGATATGATTATGTGTTTATCATTAAGTAATTCTTCTATATTAATTTTTAACATTATACATAATGATTCTTAAATACGCTAATTTTTATATTACAATATAATACTTTTATTAAGCGTCATAAAGCCAATAGACCCACGAAGTCAACTAGAATCCCATAAGACTAACTTTAGTGTCGGCCATTAACTAACTTTATTGTTGATACGACAACTTTAGCGTCATTACACATATTTTAATGTCATTACGCAAACTTTATTGTCATTACGCAAACTTCATTGTCATTACGCAAACTTTTTTGGCACTACGCAAACTTTACTGATATTACGCCAAATTTAGTGTGAATACCCCAACTTTATTGTCATTATACCAATTGTCTCATATTATAGAAAATCCAGCTCGGATATTTGAAGAATTTTGAATATAAAAAAGTTGTAAGCTATGTTGTATTCGTTATTATAAATTCAATAGCGACAAAGATATGGTTGTAAATAAAGTCTGCAGACATTTTTCTACATTAAAAAACGGAAGAAAATCACGACATTCCAGAAATAATGATTGCCTTCATTTACAAGTTGTCATATGTCGTGACTTTAAACAATTCGAACTGAATCTAATATATATTTGTTCAAGTGTGATTTGAGGCACATAAAATCAATTGTTCTACTTCAGAGATTTTGTGGATTTTTGTAGTTATCAAATACAGATTACAGAATACAGAACAGTTTGGTAATTTTATGAAATACATATAATATATTTTATTATTCATATAATTATTTTAAATGCTGTATATGTTTACTTATTTTATTGTACTAAGAAATTCCAGTAATATTTAAATAAATATTTTTTTATATTGTCTCATATTCAGAAAGCCTAATGTTTAGTGACATTTATTGTTTTTCATTTTATTATTATTTTACTGAACTGTTTGAAACTTTAAAAATATCACTGAAAAATATTTATTTCAATAATTTTTTTAATTTTTAAAAGTATGTATAGTTGCATAAATCATATAATCTTATTAAGATAAAATTTAACGGTATATATTTAACCTAAATTGTAAAATAATGTTTATTATTATGATCATATGAAAATGTTTAAGAATAATAAACTTACATGTATTTAATATGTTATCAAATGATATTATACAAAAGTGTATTAATTTGTATAAAAATATTATATCTTAAAATCTTTACATATGTTTGATGACATATAAATGTAAAATGTGAATTTATCTTCAGTCAAAAACTTATCAATAATATAACCCTCTCCCTTAATGGAAAGTTAACACATTCAATTGTACAACTTCAATCTAAATCAACAAAATTGACGTTGATCCTCACATCGACCATTTTACAACTCATCTATTCATCCGTTGATCGACTAAGCTGTTAACATTCCTATAAACTCTCTAAACCTTACTTACCCAGGTAAAATTTCTATTTTATTAGGTCCGATTTTAATCGGATTTTACGCATGTTTTTAGCCTCATTCTCTATTGTGTTTTACGCACCAAATTACTAATGTGCAATAGTGCTGGTCCGTGCGTCACAGATATTGGGAATAATAATTTACGAATGTTTAGGTTACACAGCGTGTTTATTAATTATGTATATACAATTATAACATATGGTTAAAAAGCTTTAGAGGTCTTTGTAAAGAAATGTGGGCATGAGGAATTATTATTAAATGATTTGATTAAAAAAATAATTGAATTATATAGAATTTCAGTGTAAATTATTCCTATTTTGATGTTTAGTCTTTTAAATTAGGAAAAAAACAAACCATGGAACAATTGCGGTTCTCATGTTAACAATTGTACGAACGGCCAAGATAAAAAATCGTCGTGAAATGCCATGCACGTATATACATTTTTTTAATATTTAATCTAAAAAATAAACCATTTAAAAAAAATTAAATATTATATTGTACAATTAAATAACATGTAACTATTGTATTTTCTTATTTCATACATGTATCTGTATCTATACATTTATCAAAAGGAAGTTTTTTTTATTTTAATTGCTGTACATTTTTAAAAAGGTTTTAAAACGAAGTATCATTTTTTGTTATCAGATCAGGGCTAATGGGTTTATGGAAATTAAATACTGATTGAATTATAAATCGGTAAAATTAATTATTTGTTACACATTTTCGGAATTCCGACTCATAAGATATTTGACACACACAAATTTGAACACATACTATTTATTCATGACATTAATAGATTCTATAATATATTTCTAACTTTAAATATAATTTGTGTCATTTATTTATTGATGAATAGTAACAAATAATAAATTATGTGCATATTATACAGGTATTATTATTATTATTATTATTCTATTTTAAAAATATTTAAAAATTGATAAAAAAACTAATAAAAGAATCAGCAAACGTGTATGTGTAATATGTAGTTTAAAATACTATTTTAACTAAACAATCATCTAAAATTATTACAAGTTCGTTTAGCAGATAAAAAATGAAATAATCGATAAAATAAACTATGAGATAAACTATGAGATAAACTATTAAAACCAAAACAATTAGTCACGATAATATAATAACCTTTCATTTCAGTATAAAAATGTAGGCAATAAATAGTCGTATTTAAAATGTAATAAAGTTTAATCAACCCTATTTTTTAAGCGTAATAGAACAACGATGTCTACGCGATATAAACATTTGAGCTTTTATTTTAAAAATATCACCTTAAGTCACTTACCAGAGTTGGTGTCCATGTGATCAACACGCAGATGGTAATTAACGCCACAATATGTCGACTCTGATTAAACTCGCAGATTCTTTCATCTTCTACGGATGCAGGCCGAAATCCAGTGGCTACAACTTCTATCGAAACCCCATCTAGCTCAGCCGAATTAGTTGGTGATTTACACTGCCGGATTAATACCCACTGTATAGAGATAATTATGTTGCACACAACAATGACGAATAATCCAAGTGCAACAATACTTGCAAATGTAAAAAAGAAAGTTGATTCATGCCATGATTTTGGTATTCTAAGCAGCCAATTTAAGCATATCTTTTGGGAGCTTATGCCATTGTTGTCGTGTTGATCACGTGGAGCAAGATGGAACACAGTTGGCAGCAGAGCAACTGCAGCACTAACCACAAATATTATTAAGGTAATAAACAGGGTTCTCGTAGAATGAAGACGCTCAAGAAATCTTCCATGACCGGCATTGCTCGAACCACTTTGTGTGTCCAATTTAAGTTTGCAATGAAGCTGGCTGCCAACGTTAGCTCTTTCAATGCACAAGTGAGCTGCCAGAAGTAAACTAGAGAGTTGGAGCGTGGTGCAGACCGCCTGATAGAAGAGACACACTGGTTTTCCTCCGATCCATACCCCAGTGATATAATGCATCATCCACACAGGGGCAGGAATAACAACCGAGAGAATATCGCAAAGACTCAGAGCAAGTACCGCCAGATCCATATTGGTTCGCTCCAACCGACATTTAATCCAAATAATAGAGAGTACTGGCAACATGTTGGTAAAAACTAAAATACACTCCGTAAAGATAGTAACACCGGCCGTGATATGACGCAACAGATTATGAGATAAAATCACATCATGACTACCAACAGGAGGAGATCCATCAAAGTTGGCTTCCGGCATATTTAAAACAAAGAAATCCGTATACTACAGTTTAAACTATTACATAGACATAGAATAAAATGCCTTAAAATGCCAATACAATTTTTCAATATTTAACAAATACTTTCATATATTGATTTAGAAATCATTTTTAACTTTCAGTCTGTCTTTGATAGTACGACAAGATTTCGTTCTCATATAAAGGACTGAATATTAAAATGTTTTGAAAGGATTCATTATTTTCGAAGACTTTTTCTCTATACATACCGCCAGCATCAGGAAAGAAACATCCATCTAATACTCTCGACAAATTGACCATAATTCAATCTAATCTTCGGTTAAGACGAGAGTAAGCGCATTCTCTCGTACACAAAGCGACACATTATTCCTCTCGCTTGATACCATTCGTGGAACACAATATTCGCCATTTTCCATCCAACGGAAAGGGCAACACTCGAATTCTCATTTGAGTAGGTATTTTCATCCCTTCTTTTGTGTGTAACTCTCTTCCCTTTCGTTCATTTATGCATCAGTCTCTCTCTTCCTGTTTTCTCTTTATTCTCGCCCTTATGGTAGAATTATTTTTAATATGAACTTTTAGGATTTATCTTATAAATGCAGAATATAGTCATAATTTTAAAACATTTAATAATACATCATTATTTCATTTTATCGTTTGAATAAATATACTAATTAATATATTAAATTATTGTAAAAATTTTAACGTATTACATAAAGACAAATTATTTATATAAATATTTAGTATAATTACAGCAGTGGTGAAAATATATATAATTGATTATTTAATTTTTAAACTATTTTATCTATACTATTAATGTAAAATTCTAAACTATTAACTATATATATCGATACTTGTTAAATAACATTGATGTGATCCTGTAGTTTATTTGACTTCAATAGAATGAAATGTTCACATACATCATTTATAGATACAGTCAGTCTACATAGATATCATAACTATGTTCATGTTGATTAAATATTTCTAGATTCCTACAATTATATATAAAAAATGAATAATGTGTAACTTCGTTTTTACTGTTAATATCAAATATTTAAAAAAAATAGTTTATTAACATTTGAACAATTAATAAATTTAAGCATTTAGTACATATTTCAAAAAATAGTTTCTGCTATACATTATAATTTTAATGGAAGAATTTAATAATAATATTTTAAGGCTCGTGAAAAATAATATTATCTAGAGTTTCATTCTCTTCTTTCTGTCATAATAAAGTGATTAGCATTTTTATCAATATAAATGTATATATATATATATATTTATATATATATTATTAATTAATTAATTAATGTTTAAGAATTTTTATTTATATATTTTTTAAATATATAAATTAAATATTTATTTCATTAATATGACAAATTAATTTCGTTCAGTTGGCCACAATTTCTTAGAGATATATAATAATAAGGGTGTTTTTTCTTTATTCTATACATTATTTTCTCCAAATCAAAGCTCCTATGTCAGTTTTCAATCGACCACGTCCTTTTAAAATTATCTTTAAACATGATAAAATAAAACTAATCAATGATTATTGTCTATGAGTTATGAAATGTTAACTATTGTACATTTCATATGATCCACAAATTTCTCCAGCAAATATGTTTTTGTCACGAAATCAGATTCCGTGGGCTTTTGATGAGGGCTACAATTAATTATACTTGGAAAGCTATTCGGAAGCAAACTATTTATATCGCTATTTCGAAAGAATTAATTAATCATTTTAAGACAATTGATGAGACGACATAGGAAATAATTTCCTTAAAAGTACTCAAAAATATCAAATGTCGATATAGCGCATATAAATTGCTCTATAGCTATATAGTACAGTGCAATAAATAAGAAATGTGTTTTGCATAATTATTTATTTATAATTCTTCAAATTACTTACATAAATTGTATATAATTATGTCAATGTTTTACATTAGTTCTTAATAATTCTGTAATTTTTTTACACTAATTCTTTAAATGTATTTGATAAATTCTTTATAAATTTGTAGATTTAAAAAATAATTTAAAATGTGTTTGAGCCATTAGAAGACATTATATAAAAAGTTGTAACTTATATGCAACCAAATACATTAATATATTAACAGGTCATTGTCTATAGGACATCTCTCTATTGGCAGGCATGAATCCATAAATTTCAAGAGGAGGAGTTGATATGTTGATTATTATCTATTTAGTATGTAATTGTTATGATTTTGACTTAAATATATTTGTTTTAGTATAACAGCATATAATATTTTCTAATAGTCAGTTATGGGGAGGGGGGAAAACATTTTCTGGCTCTTCTCTAGTTGCGCTTGATAAACTTTTTTTTAAATTACTATATAGTTTCTTTATCACTCTCGTCAATTATTTTTGGATGGTAACTTGAAGAAAAATCATCGCTCATTTAAAATCTCTAATATGAGGTTGTCCGTATATATTTTTTGATTTTCATATAATTGACATTGATTTTTTTCATATCTATATATTTGGAACACAAATATACTATGATTTAATATACTGTGATTTGAAAATTAGATGTCTTACCAGCATCTTACCCTCAGCATCTTACTACCATGATCTTAGTAAGAAAATTATAATTAGGTATATTAATAATACAAAAATCGTGTATTTCGTATTAGTATCTTATTACAAAATCGTACTAAAATATTAGTAAGAATTATGTTATACTTAAATTATTCCTCTTCTTACCAAGGTAATTCTTGATTTATCCAGATCCTAACAAGAAATCTTAAATTATATATTTTTCATTTTAGACATTAAATCTCAAATTTAAATAACAAAACTCTTATATTAAAATGCGAAACATAACGAGAGTTGGAATATCTTGGTCAGACATGGTGATAAATTCGAGTTTGAATTCAGCGGGATACTTTCTAAATATGAGTATTGTCTTTTTACTATATAATACAAATCAATAAATATTCTGCGATGGCAACCTATAGTAAACAGCTATATAAATTGTATTGGGTATTGAAAATATAAGATATTACAATAAACTAATGTATTTGTTATTATACCTCTATATAATATGAATAAAGAAGATATATATTTAGGGACAAAACTACTGAATTGGAATCGCAGTATGCAATACAAAAATATTAGAATGAAAATGAATGTTTGCATATAAAATATAATAATAGATAAGTTTGTGAAGTATATGTGAAAAGACAACAAATCATATAAGAAAAAATTACAAATTGGTAACCAGATAAGTAAATACAACATAAACAACATAGTACAAAGCAAAAGCAAAAAAAAGTTAGTTTTGGAATTTGACAGTATGGAAAAAGATACTGGAATTAAGGTATTTACAGTTTTTATGAGCTTTTAAGTCTAATTTTTCTGAGTAAGAAAGTTTGCCTGACAAGTTAAGGATTAAGAATACGTCTATAGTTCATACAATTATTGAATAAATTTGCATTGATGGAAATTTTGCAAGATTTTAACATGGGGGCACGGTTATTCTTGCTATCTCAACCACAAATGATATTGTGACATCTTCTTTGGTCATCTTCTATCTTGAGTGTGAAATTTAAGTATAGTGTGTAAAGAAAGGCTCGTTGTTTAATGTCTCTTTATTTCAGAATAAACAATGAGTGACAAACACATTAACTGAAACATAAAATACAGAACAGCATATTGTTAATAACAAACGAAAAGGTACATAGCAAGTACATATAAAAAAGGTCAACACATGTAAAATAATAATAGTAAGTAAACATGAATTCCTACATATTCTGATATATTTTTCTTTATTCGCTGTTTCGTTTCTTTGACGGTTGTCAGCTCGCATTAAATGTGTATGCTATTTTAATGGATCAGTTTTGGTTCGGGGTGTTTTTATTTTAATCTGAAGTTTTACTCTTCGGAATATATAAGAATATTACAGAATATCTTTTCATTATACACATAGTACTAGAATACTATATAAAACATATATAAACTGACAAAGCCAATGAATTGCATTTCTTAACTATATTTAGTATATTGAAAAATATTATAATGGGAATTTGAGAATCTTCCTTTGCCGTCTAAAGATTATCAGGGACGTAAAAAGTTAATTCTTTCCAGTCTTTCTTTGCATTTTTTGGTGAGGTTCCTTAAAAAAGACACCAGTCTGATGTGCGTGTGCTTATAGCTGCCTACGTTCATGATTATGTACAAAAACGTGAGTTGCAAAAATAGTAAAATCCAGACGCATTTCTAAATTTACTTTGAATACACTACATTTTTATTAATTTGTTTCAATAGAATATTTAAAATATATATTCCTAACGCATCGGAGGGGATGTATGTATATTCCTTTTAAAAATTAAAATAGAATAATCTATTAAATTTTAATATTTTAGTAAAAATAGATATTAAAATAAAAACACAAATTTATTTTTGGTCAACTAAATCATAATTAGATAATGAAAGTCTTAATAATAATTCCACATGCTTCTATTTTATCCCTGCAAATTATATCGTTACTACTTTTCATCGTTTTGAACCCTATTGTATTTTCCGTTTTTGTAGGATTAATTGGATTACATAACACATCGCAGTTATGATTTACGTTATCTACTTTTTGTTACAGGCTTTCTTTATTTCCTTGGTGCATGCTGTTCCTATTTTAAAGTCTATTAAAACAGAGCTGGTAATTATATTTATTTTTCAGCTATTTAGTATTTAATATGAATAAATATTTAGTAAATTTAATTTTTTTAGAAGACAAAAAATTTAACATACATAGTTTGTAAATCTCTGTCTATGATAAATTTTATATTACTATTATAGTTTATAATAATAATATAACATTGTTCAGAGATAGAGGTTTGCAAACTATGAATGTTTGACATTTAATATTTATTCCTCTGCAATAAATACATATTATTGTCATAGAGGAAAATCACTGAATGATAGATCATGTCCTAGTCCTTGACCTTGACTAAATCATAATGATGGGCACGTATTTACAAATTCTATACATTTAAATTGAAAAAGTGATAGAGCATCTTAGACTTAGTAATATTATACTTTATATACTTATATAGACATAGTCTATACTATTACTATATAGCAGGGTTACCAACATTTAGGAT
>JAUZND010017107.1:0-18727 GCA_034780555.1 Coelogynopora nodosa | reverse complement strand
CAGTTGAGCAGTAGAACAGTTGAGCAGTAGAACAGTTGAGCAGTAGAACAGTTGAGCAGTAGAACAGTTGAGCAGTAGAACAGTTGAGCAGTAATTCTATTATTGAAATTAATTTACAGAAAGCATTTTATATTAACTTTATAAATTTTTAACTTTTCATAATGTCAAAATTGTTGGTGGAACATTAAAATAAAAATGTTTACGATATATCAAGTACTATTCGACATAAAAGGCAAACGTAGTTATTGCTTGCATAACTTCATAATATATTTAATTCAAGAAGTTCATCTGAATATTATCCACATTAGTTATCTAAAGTAGCATCGATGCTGTTATTTTTCTTTATTTATTTATTATTTATTAAATCAGGGCCCTTGATCCGTCTTTGAGTGTTTATTAAACAGATTTTCGACGTTAAAAACATAATTTAATTTTTTTTAAATTTAATTTTACTATTTCTTTTCTTGATTGTTTTTTTCTTTTGCAAGATGAAATAAATTTACTCGATAAAATATATATGAGCGTTACACGCGGATTGTAACCAGTGCTAGATATAGCTAAATGAATTATTTCTTTTGGACGTGAAATATTGTGATAAGGTCTATAACTTCATTAATTTTGATGTCAAATAAGTTATTATTAACATGCGTAAATGTTCTAAATGTGATATTTTGTGTATTTATCTCAAGACGTATAATGAAACACACAAATACAGCCCGACAATACAGTTTATGAGTACGACTCAATTAAATGTTAGAAATTCAAGCTAATTATATAATATAGGTTAATATATGTTATAATGTAATTAAATAAAATATATTATTGTAATAAAACACATTACTATTGTTGATATTGAAAACACAAATTTATCTTTTTATTATATAATAAACACGATAGGTCATATTTGGATCAGAATGTATATTTCAAATTTTCAATTGATTTCTTTTAACAATAATTTAACATATAATTTAAATAATATATTTAAAAATTAATTATTAATATTAATTAATAAATTTAATAATATATTTAAATAATTTAACAATAATTTAGTAATTGTCGGTATTTCTTATAGTACATGAACGTTTACATCGTAAATTTTGTTTAACATTTAATAAAATGTTTAAACAGTAACCTCAATAATTATCTCTAAATGTGGTCACATTAATTTCTCTTTTTTAATGCATTTCAAATATCCATGTTTCAACAACAATAAAATTTCTGTTATTTGAATCTAATTATTTCTTATCAGTCTAATTATGTGTTCTCCAATGTCAGAAAACAAATTGATGAAAAGGTAAGCAATATTACAATATTGTCAGCTTAGACCTTTAAAAAATATTATTTATAACTAATGAAAGATTATACTAGAAATTGATTTAAAACCAAAAAAAAGCCATTTTTATGATATAAAAAATAATTAAAATTACAGCATTTTTGTTAACCTATATTTAAAAGTGTACAATTGCACACACATATTGTATATATATAAAAAATTCGATTTTTAAATACATGCCAACAAATATATTTTTAACTCTCAGATACTTTGCAGAAGACACTAATTGCAATGGTTTACCATGAATATTGTAGATGGGTGGTAATTGTTCCTTCTTCAAGGATACTTGTAAGACCTCACATTTTCTGGAATGAAACTTCATCAAACAACCTATTATACTTCCTTATACACGTCTGTATAATGCAAACGAAAATATTCTCGACATTTCAGTTTTATCATTTAAAAATTAAAGTGATACTGTTCAAAATACTCAAATCATAATTTACATTTTATTGGTGTGTCCTATTCATTTAACAATTTATTTTTGATAAAATATCAAGGATTCGTAAATGTACTAATTTTAATAATTTTTTAAAACGTAAATAAGTTTTGGTTTAAATTCACAATTTTTTGGAATGTGTTTAATTATTTTCGAACAATTTTACATTTCTACTTTTTCAAATACAATTTTTTTAATATATTACTAACAAAGTAATATATTTCTTACATATTATATAGTTAACTAATTTAAATATTACATAAGCGCCATGTTACTTTTCCTTTTTTTCTTTTTTTATTAATCTTGTTATGAGGTGTAATAATATAATATATTGTGCTAATATTAAACCTGACCACCCGTAGTTGTAGATAAATGATTATATCATGTTCAAAATATTTTAATAATTAAATACTGTCTTGGAACATATAGAACATTAACAAATTGATTGAATGTCAGAATCCTTTCTGATTACCATAAAAGTAGTTGGTTTTTTTTTATTGTGAATGATTTAACAAGTAGGCCCGTATAGTAAGCCCCTAATACGCCCCTAGCGCAAAATTGATAAATTATTAAATAAATGAAAAAGTATTAGTTTTTGTTGCATTATATTAAATTACATACAATATATGACACTTCTCTAGCCATATAGTTTGACATAAATCGACAGATAATTACATTATTGGAATATTGTTATGTAGGAATGTCGACTACTCGGAAACCTCAGTTTATTTATCTTTCCGATGTTTTCAGAAACGTATTCAAGGAAAGTTGATATGCATGGATAAATAAGGATTAAACAATATCATGCATTTTCTTTAATTAGTGTCATTTTACCTTGCAAAACATGACCTTTCAAAGGGCCATAATATTGAATTTCTTATACCAACGTCTTTCAAGTATTCTTTATAAAATATCAAAAGTTCAACATTAAATTTAATTAATTATCAAATACAACTTTTATCGTGTGATTAAGGCTGATTTTCAGTTATTAGTTTTATATTGTAAACCGGTTTGAATCCGTATAATTACAAAAATATATAAATCATCAGGAATTATATATTTATAGCTGTCAGTCTCATCAACTGTAAATGCTTTATATTGACGTAGCTGACTTTCAATAAAATACTCATGATTATTCCGTTCACCAAATCTAAAATATGCATGACTCTCCTATGCGCTCCAGCTTGAAGTTATCTAGACGCCCAGGAGATTCTTTTGGGTGACTGTTCTTCAACAATAACACCTAAATGTCATCAACTAACACTGAAATTCATAGTTCTCTCGGAGATTACTTCGCAAAACGTTAATAATGAAAAAAGGCTCGAATTTCAGATATTCAGCCCTTCACGATAGTGTCCCAGTCATAATGAATTAGTTCAAATTGATACAAAAAATTATTCCAATTCTCAGTTATGAGTGTCGAATCCTGTGTCTAATCGTCATCATTTTATACCTCCGTGTTATATTATATTCATAATATATATATATATACAATATACCTATTCACCAAAGGTGTAACATGCCTGCTAATGAATATAAACAAAAAATTGCAATTATGCACAATTATATATATTTACAAAATATTGTATATCAACAACAGAAATATTAACATTTATGTATATACAATTCTCAGAGAGTGTACGACATATCTATAGTCAGTAGGACCTCCCAAGCAGCTTGAACTGATGCTAAACAATGAGGAAAGGATCGGAGTAGCACTTCAAAAAGTTCAGTGTCGTATTTTAAATTAGTCAATACCCCATTGAGAACATTTTGAAGTGTTGTAAGATTATATCTGTCAGCACCTAGATAAGAATTCATCTGCTTTTCAACTCTGTCCTTCATAATTGCTCCTACATGTTCACTGGGATTTAAGTCAGATGAGTTACCTGGGCATTGGCGTTAGTCAAAAAATATCAAGCTCATTAGCTATCAGCAGTGGTTGAGTGGCCAAAACCTTGAAACACGTAGCTTTATCATGGAGAAGTGTGACTTAATCAAAATCAATGACATTATTTTCATCCCTTAGAAATGGTAGATGATTAGCCATTAGAATTGTCTGTCAAAATAATAACCCGTCCAGGAATCACCATTTTCTTTTACCACCCATAACATCCTCTTTGGTGTGAATAAAACAAAGATCCCAATACATTGTGATTTATTAATTTATAGGCGATATCTTTCTTTTTCTGTGATTTCCTCAATAGGAACTCCGTCATTTTGACTGTTCGGTTTAAAATATAATTAAAAATAAAATTCATCACTACAAGTAACGCGCATTCATCTTTCCACCTCCATGTTCGTTCATCTTTCCACCTCCATGTTCGTTCATTTTTCCACCTCCATGTTCGTTCATCTTTCCACCTCCATGTTCATTTATCTTTCCACCTTCATGTCCAGTTCAAGCTTTATCCATCGACTTGCACTCATAAACATATTTAATACAATTTATTATTAACAAATGATTCACTTCTTCCGATTGTTTCAGCTGAGATAACTATTTGCACCATGGTCTCTTGCTAGCTTTAATGAAATTGAACTATTCTTTCTATCAATAACAAGCAATTTCTCAGAATCAACCATATAGTTAAACTGTATGCAAACAGCACAGCGTGGCTTTGAATGTATTTAGTATATATTAAGTTCACTAATTATATATATTAAGTCACGAATTAGTACGGCATACTATGAAAAAAAATTAACAATGAGAAATAATTTAACTATTAAGTTCATATTATATATATTAAGTTCACTAATTAATACGGTATACTTTGAAAATGTTTTAACAAAGAGAAATAATTTAACTATTAACATTATATTAAAAGCAAATAAAATAATATTAAGAATAAAGTATTATTATTCTTAGGAAATGTGTGAAACAAGTTAAAAGCAAGTTATAATTATATAAAATATATTATATACGGTATACTATATATGGTAATATTAATTTGTTGATAAATAATTAAATCATTAATACGTAAACATCCTAAATGATTAATCATGAAAAATTAATTAAGTTAATAATATTGTAATATATAAAATTAAAACAATATAATAGCTTTTACAAATTTTTATTTGTACAATTAGGAAAGCTGACAATATATCAATATATTTTATAATAATATTAAACATATTCACTATAATTCAAAGTTGAATTAATTAAAGGTTCTCGTTTGAGTGTATGAAGGAACTAATTAAGTAATTTCGATAAAATGTGAATGAAAGATAAAGTTATGTTTATCAGAATACGGTCAATATTTCAATTTTTCATTAAGAATAGAACAATATTATATATATATATATATTTGCATTATAAAAATTAATTTATTACCAGATTATATAAAATTTAAAAAAAATTGAGTATGTAAATATGTATATTTTTAATTATCCTAATATTAATTTTTTGCCAGAATACAGTCAATATTCTAATTTTGCATAAAGAATAGAACAATATTATATATATATTTGCATTATAAAATTAATTAAATACCAGATTATATAAAATTTTTAAAAATTTGAGTATGTAAATATGTATATTTTTAAATATCCGAATATTTATTTTTTGCCTGTTTGGCATGTGACAGTGGCTTAACAACACGACCTCAGCTGTCCAAAAGACTCCTCAAAGAATACCCAAAGACTTGCAAAAAGTCTCACGACATATATTAATACGAACTAAGTAAAATAGTAGAAGAATAGCAAAAATAGCCAAAATAACAATTATTATAATTAAATATTTTAATATTTTATATTAAACATATTGTATGTCGCAATAATTCTATTAGATTATTCTTATTATCGTGAAATTTAAATGTAAATATTGTTTTAGTAATATTATTTAATACATGCAAATTAACATTTTGCGCAGCCCGTGCAGGTTTTTAATAGTTTATCACAAATTGACTAATTGATAAATTGTTACTTCTATGATGTAAAGATGTTTGTATTATATATAAAAAATATATATTTTAAAATATTGTATTGATATGTTAAATATGCTACCGAATATAATGTGTCATTTTCTATATGATTTACGTAACATTAATGACATATGTACGAAAGTAGTTTATTTAAAAAAAAATTGGTGATCAAATATGCAAACGACACCGCCCTTGTTGTACCATCTAGCACCTCTGATTCAGATCAACCAAACGATTTACACAATGAACACAAAAGCATCTTAAACTGGGCTCACCTCAACAAATTACCAATCAACCTCACAAAGTATGCCTCTATGTCCATTTCTCGCCTCAAAGAATTCATACCTCCCCAATTACCCAATAGTAAACGCACTAACATATTTAAATACCTAGGTATCTGTCTCTGTTCAGATCTTAAATGGAACATTTACATCTCGAATGCAATTAAACATTCATCAAAAACTGTCCATATTCTCAAAATTATTTAAAAAATGCAGCACGAATCTATCGCGACTCTACACTGCTCTTACAAGGTCTGTACTTGAATATACGGAAAGCCTCTTCTGATTGGACTTAACTTAAACCAGAAGCAAAACTTGACAAAATACAACGCCGCGCTCATTGTATCATGTGATGACCCGGTGGCCAACTGAACTGCTTTAAAGATCTCAGCTCTCGCAGGATTAAACTAAGCTTATCACTTCTAAAACAATGTCTTGATCATAACCACATTTTGAATCCCATTATTCCCCTTCTCAGCCTCCGTAATAAGTTGATTATACCATTTTGTAAATCCCCCAGACGCCTGAACTGCTTCACAATCCATAGCAGTTTCGCTTACAATAATGTTTTGCCGCATTAATCAGTAGTCTTTTTCTCTCTTTATACATTATTATAATAACTCTCTTCAATTTTTGATCCTTCATAATACTAATCCTACATTTAAAAAAATATATATATATATACTAATCTCCCGTATTATTATTATTATTGCTCTTCAATAGGATGTATTTCTTTATTAATCTATTTTATCATTGCCTATTCCATATATTTTGTTGTTTGCCTAGTCTATATTTATACATGCACTTTCATAATATGTTGACTGCCTTAAGAATTATGTATCTCGATTCCCGTTTGATTCATCAATAAACACATTATTATTATTATTATTATAACGTTTTATGACAGTTAATAAATTAATTAAATTCCTATTGAAGTTGCATATTACAGGTTGTAATTTTTTTTAAAACTGAATGTCTTAATAAATAATTATATTTAAACATTTTAACTGTGTAATTTTATGCTTCAATACCAATTTTTTGACTAAATTTATGTCTAAATTTTTTGTTTATATACAAAACTGACGAATAACGAATAGCATGCTGCATACGTGAACAAACAGATGTAGCACAGAAGTATATATATTTTTTCAAGATGTGTCTATAATATGTATAAGTGCAAAATGATACAGCTGTAGCTGACTTTTCGAGTGTTTATTTTTTAAATGTACAAATTATGTTCAGTAGCTATCCAAGATCCAGAGTATAATATCCTATCCATACGACAAGCCTTCCCTTTAGAGAAAATACGCAGAAACTATAAGACCCAGATATATATCATGCAACTATTTTACCCCCTCGTTATTAAGCGAAATGTTCCACAAACTTGTTCCTTTAAAAGGATTTTCCAGATAACAAAATGTAAATTTCTGAAAACCGTTTCCGACAGAAATCCGCTCAAAAATAGCTACAAACAGGATACATTCATCTGGTAATAGAAATCAATAGAGATCAATCGACGGGGTGTTTTCCGCATTTTACATTTTGAACAAATTCAAAGTGACAAAAATAGTTGTAGTTCCCATATATTATTGGAGAACATCCCTCAGATATGTTTCATTGGAATATTACAATGTCGGGTCGTACACGCAGAGATGGTCACCTCCCTTGGCCTGTTCGGAAAATGTTGGGACTTGTTGATAATTTTAAACTTCCACCAAAAGGTAGGCAATCTGTTCTGTTGTATATACAAATATTTAGTATCATAACATTTTAAAAAGCATTGTTTAAAATCAAATAAATATTATAAAACTCATTAAGATTAGGCAAAACTTGCATAATTATGGCAATTTATATATCAAACGTCTGACTATACTGTGTATTTGTTGTTTTTAAATTAATCAATTTCTGGGATGGCACCACATTTTTCGAATATATAGCAAAAATAACGCACATAAAGTAAAAGGGGCATTTTGATATCTATATTTGTCGTTGAAAAATATTGTACAGAAAGACATCCCTGAAATCATTGGAGGCCCGACGAGGTCCCTAGATTTATTTTTGCGAACAATACAGTTTTCTCTGATAACCCTCAATTTTACTCCGAAGTCAAAATTAATATATTCATACAATTTGTGTATTATTTATAGGTTTCATTTTATCGTGAAATAGCTTTTTAATTAAAAATAATAGTAATTAGTGTTTTTATATATAATGTGCGTGTGTCTGACAGAAAAAATATATATATATGATCTGGAGGCTAGACAGGCGTCTAAAATGTTATATATTGTAACCAAATTGATGATAGAGAAAATGAAAGACGGACTTCTTCATACTTGCCTAACCCTTGAGATGAGTCAATAGTAAACTTTATAAAGGATAAGCGCATATATTTAATGCAAGAATACCCCTCAAGGAACATTTAGTTAGCATTTGTCGCGCAGTGAGACCTCACAAATCTCTTGGGAGACCAGAGGTGATACACGAAGTGACTCTGTTCTCATCTTATTTAGGCAGAATAGCAGAGGTTTGAGAGGAGAGTATAGAGAGTCTGCCTTCCTTCAAGGGTATCTTATCCCCTCCCAGGAGTGAGTTAAATACTATATGAAAAGATGTACTTGCTACGCTTCGTAAAACTGGTAGTCGAGTGTACGTGACGATAGAACGTAAAATGAGATTAAGAAAGGGCAATAAGAGAAGGAAATTGCGCAGAACTTTCTTCCTTAGTGCATACTTTTTTTAACAGAGTGTTTGAGTAAATTTTGAGTTAGTTTCTTTTAAAAATGTCTTCATGATTCTCACCATCTCGTTTTCATTCTCTTGTCTGCATACGAACTACCTATCCCCGAGCATTGCAATAGACGAGCTACAAGCTATATACGTCACTAAAAAGATAAAGGTGTTCTTTCGTCTTTTTCTTCAGCTGTTGTTCGCCTTAACAAATACTCAATCAATTCGAGGAAGCCGCCAGCTACCCGGTTTGCCTCGACGTTATTCTTATTGATTCGTTATCTCTCTGAGTAGAAATCACGGAAACTGCCTTAGCTGCAGAGACAACAGAAGCATAAATTGAATATACGTGTTTTGTTGTACATTTCAATTTTTCGTTCTCCCAGCCCTGTCCGGATAATTGAAAGATTTTTTAAACAATCCAACATACCAACTGTCTGAATTAGTTTTTTTGTCCAAAGATATTGTCACGATTGTGTAGGTGGGGCTTCCTTTTGCCACGTATATTTTTCACTCACAAATTATTATTTATGCCCGTGATGTGCGCTTCAATGCGACAGAGATTTCGAGCATTTTTTCCGAAGCTGCGCGGCAAAAAGTTACATTTTAAGTGTAAGTCGTATTTTATATAATTTGAGTATTGTTGCTTAGTATAATTTCATCTAAGTTCCACAATATAATATATACATATTATTTAATAATTATTAATGCTGTTGGGAATAGTTTTCACGATTAGCAAAATAATGAAATATTCGTATCTTTTCGCCACCAACTTTTTAAAATTAGAATACAATGAAAATAAAATAAATAATGCTTACTGACGATCTGACGACTCGTATGGTGCTCATGAGGTCAAAACAAATATTTAATTATTGATCTGAGGTATAAAATCCGTTTTTTATTCTTTATCTTTATGGATTGTTTTTATAATGTCTAGAAAAAATATTTGAAAATTCTTTTGCATTTTACGTTTGTTTCATTTTTTATGCGTATATTATTATAGTATTATTTATAAATGACCATAATATTTCATTGAAAATTAATATTTTACTAAAATGAACATATAAATTAATTTTAATACTATACTGTGTTACCGCTCTCATATTTTATCATTATCTTGAGCCATTATACATTGTATAACAGGATTTTAAGGTATAATATTCTATATACAAAGGTAGCATGTATATACTTTATTTCCGTTATTTCCTTATTTTTTATTCACAATTGTTACATTTGGTAATATAACCTAACCACTTAAATAGTAAAATAATTTTTATAAATTATTGTATGTATCTACATATTACGTATAATAATAACAGGACATCCTTCATAATTTATTTTATATTAAATTTAGAATGATTAGTGTCTGTGACCAAGTATATAATTGCAGTAACCTCTTTGAAATATCTAAAATAATTGATCTATTGTAATCTTTTTAGCTGTCTAGAAAATTAGTATTGTAACCCTTCAACCATATTGTTTTACTCAAAAACTCAAAAATATTTCTATACACTTTTATTGCATAACTTCTGTAATTTAATAAATAATGCTAACAATTTTCAGTATTTCCAATATTGAATCGTGCAGTTGAATCATATCTGTATGTATATATTGTAGTAAACTTATTATTTGTGACAGCTGAATGTACCCAAATTAGCACAACATTAAAGCTACATATTAGGCATTGAACTTTTGACTTAATCCATATGAGTGAGTCCCCTCGCGTTCGCCAGCACTTCCAGCTCGCTAACAGTCCTAATTCACCCACATTCGCAGTTAACTCACACTTGTCAGGATTACATACAGTACATACTGATGCTAACAATGCTAAAAATGCTAGTAATGTTACTTATTCTTTTGCCTTTTACTTGCTTTTTCTTGCCTTTTCTTTCTAAATAATAGCATTTCTCTCTTTATATATCTCTCTTAATATCTCCATAATATCTTAAAATCTTAATATCTGTATATTTCTGTTAATACCTTTCTCTCTTTTTATTCATTCCTTGTTTATGTTATTTTAGTTTTGACAAAAAGGTTGGGAAACTATATAAACATGCGATTATATTTAGGCGTTTTCTTTTACAATATATATATTTAGTGAAAATATTTATTAAACTGGGAAACGTGTGGGCGACCGCAGAATGTGGGTGAATTGGGTTTTAACTCTTTGGGCTAAATTGGGTTAAATTTGAGTTAAATTGGGCTATTTTAACTCTTATTTTTAGAGGATTGAAATAATATAATTTTATCGATAATTTTATTCCAAACACAACATGAATATATTCGCAATAGTGAATATAATGTTATATTTACAAATTGATCACGGTCTTCCCGATGGCAATAATTTTATATATATTGTCATTTCTTTGGATCACATCAAATTAAAATACGTTATACATGTTAAATTAAGTTAACAGAAGTTAAAATAAGTCAACACTATATGTTTAAAAATAAAATGGTTATCTAATTCACAATAAATTATTATTTAGTACATAATTATTTATTGATTATAATCTATTAATCTATCGTGATGAGCTGATAACTATGTCGACCGAAAAGGTTTTTAAAGCTTGATTTATCATTAAAATTATCATGCTTTTACCATGTATTCTATAATATACCAAAATACATATATTATCATGAATGATCCCAATGATATATATTCTGTGGTATACAATGGACTACAATACAGCCTTTATAGAAGGATAGTGTAAAACAAGGTTTGTGTCTTAAGTACGTATAAACAATATACCAATATAGACTGTGCCTATATGACTATACCTAAATAGTCTAAGCTATACTGTAGTAACGTTTGATTAAACCATAAACTTTAAAATGCTACATTAAAATTCTAAAACTTTTATTTTTTTTATTCAGCTCAGAAAGTGTGATAATTTTGTAACACAATTGTTTGTATACACATTGAAGCTCAATTGCCCCTTTAAGCTATTTCAATTTCAGTAAAACTGGATATTAATTTTAGTCGTTTTTAGATAAACGGACAACTTTTGCAGATTTAAAACAAACTTAATTCGATATATATATATGTATATATATATATATACTTTTTAGAATTAATACAATATAATTTAATTAATTACTTTGTAATTAATATTATTCGATTAATATACGATAATTTTTTTATTATACACTTTGTTATACTTAAAAGGATTTACCTTTTATAAAAACAAACAACTTACTTTTCATAATTAAATATCTGTGATTAAATACCAAAAAACGTTGTCAGTTGTATTATACCAATATCATGTTATATTTCAGTTATTTTGTACTATATACGTAAACAGCATAGTTTGACGCTAAAAGCAATTGTTTATATTATGAATAGCACAAAAAATGTAAGTTATAAATTAATATTTCTATTAATAAATATTATTTTCTTTATTTTTGATAAGTTCATGCTGTTTTATATTTGTGATGCTACGTGCCAAGTTATATTACATTTGTATTAATTATCTGTATGGTTTATATTAACTTTATCTATAAAATTAAATATTATGTTTTTACTTATTGCAGAGTCTTCGGGCACTTCTATGGGATTCAAAAGTTATAACCATTTTTCTATATATGCATTATAGATAGAATTCAATCTTATTTCTAAATTAGTTATCTCTGGTTAGATTTATAACGGCGATAACATGGGTAATACGTGTTTACAACTAACCTATATCTACTGTACTATATAGACTTAGCAAATGAGATAAGCGACCATAAAAGATGCAGGTCTATAGTTACTACAAGAAAATATTTAAGATGTAAAATGGTTATGGTAAATCAATTCTAGATTTTTCTATACTTATACAATATGCCAAAGATTATTGTTATTCTGTTGTGATTTTTAAATATATATTTTTTAATATTATTAATATATATATAATTACAACTAAAATATTAAAATGAATTAAAATTTAAATAAATAATAAAAAATTAAATGTATAATATATTCAATTTATTAGTATATGACAGAACTATATAGTTGTAATTAATATGTATATAGGCCTATTAAAAATTGATATGCAATTACTTTATGTAAATACAATTCAATCAATAAAGTTAAACAATACAAACTATCCATCCATTATAAAAATGAAATTACGAATTAGTTGTCTCTATTTACTATAGTATAGTAAGCGTCTTTATAATGTTATTTAATATTTTATGAGTTTAGTGTTTAGTGTTTACCTTAATTTGGTAGTTAAATAGTCTATCCATTAGTTAAAAAGCTGCTTTTTTAATAATATCAGATATACTATGTTTACAATTCTGTACACATTGTAAGAGTTTTATATTTATCCCTTTTGTACGATGCATAAATATATTAATTATATATATCTAAATATCCTATAACTATTTGTAAAACTAATTTCGTTGCAAATTGTAAACGTTTTACAATAATAATAGGATTTTTATAAATTATGATAAAGTGTTGTAATTATAATATAACAGAAAAGATTCAAAAACTATTATTTCTTTTATTTTCAATAAATATATATATTTTAAATAATAAAGTAAAACTAAATAACTATAACAATATATTTATGGACATGATTAATATTTCTAAAATGAAAGTTAGTTATCTTTAAAAAATATATTTCCTAAACATTTATTGCATTTATCGCTTTTACGGTCTCCAGTTTTATGAACAAAGTTTTGCGATCCATCTAAATATTTATTAACTAATAGCACATAATTGTCTAAAAATACATTATAGTCATAGTCTATATGTTCTTATACTTAGAAGATTATTTTTCCTTATCATTTATTTAATCGTTTCTGATGTTGCAAAATAAACTATTTTTTAAATTTTAATACATTTTTTTCTAATTAAATTAGAAAGGGTTTCTACACCTTGATGTTGTTTATAATGAGATTCTATAATTAAATATTGCGATAAATTCCTAATTTTTATGGATAAGAGCAAATGAAGGCAGTGGCTTATTTTTTTTATATTGTCAAATACAACGCAACCTTAGTTAGCCTGATTTTTCGACTCGACGGAATATTAATCGATAGAATATTATAGCGTAGTTCTCTTCATCGAATTTATCTCATTTTCTCTAAAATGCTTCAAATTGCAGCAACGAGTGCGCTATTTAAGAAACAAATTTATCTCCGTAATCCAGTTATTAAAAAGAAGAAAATAGTCAATAACGCGAAATTAATCAAAAGATGTATGCTATAAGGCGATATGAGAACAATTCCATTAAATGACATATACAGCGGATCAATTTCATTGTATTAATACATTATAGCTAACATTCAAATTTTACAAAATTTATGTATATTGTATATTTCCATAATTGTTATAATATTCTGGTTCAGTAACATGAAAGCATTCAATACGGTAAATTATTAAGAAACCCATCGCTGCACTGGGAGATTTTTATACTGATAAACCATAAACTTTTGAGGAGGTCATTTACTAACGATTTCCGGGTTTTTCAGCATTAAAAAAGTGTAATTGAAAATTGATTAAAAACATTAATAAGTTCTACAGGGAATTAAAATAGCACATTTATATTTGGAGATTAAAATTTTTTATTGTTTAAACAATGGTTTGTATAGATTGTAGTCAGTCTAGGTTATTAATTTATTTATCGATTTTTGATATATAATATATATTTTATGAAGAGTGTATTATGGATGAATCATTTTTTTACAATCAACGTTTATAGTTAATTACTTTAGAGTTTCTTAATTACATACATTTATACATAAATTATATATTTAATTTCATACAATTATGTATCCGTCTTTTGTGTAACAAAAATCAATGTAATCACCAATTGATATTACAAATGGTGTATTTTACTCCATACGAATGCTTCTTTGAATGGGCATTATTCTTAATTAAAAAATTATAAACTGGATTTGTGAAATAATAGGTCAAAATTATAAATTTATACATATAAACAAACATCTATGGAATGATTTTATAATATAGGTGAACTAAAATTATCATATTTTTATAACTCTATTTTATAAAACTTATATTTATACTCTTCACTACTATCCGACATGGATTGTACTCGTACAGATATTGTCTGTAATTAGAGTTCATATACAAGTATTACTAAGTGCATAGTAATCCTTCTATCGTTGGTATTCAAGCATTTTGTTATAAACTGTAAAAATGGCCGCTTTTGTAAATATTACACAGCTACATACAGTTCGCATAACTTATAACTATTGTAAGAATGGTTTATTATAATTACACGTATACTTTTACCTATATAATATACTATATACACCTTAATGTATAGTGCATATTCAAATACATGGTGTAAACTAAAAAGTTTATTTTTACATCTCTATATTGATATACTTTTAACATTGTACAAATCTGTGAAACCCATTTGAAAAGTCTTTTAATTACTGATAGATTATCATTTGGTTTGTATATAAAAAGTTTCGAAGTTATAGGTTTTGGCCATAGAGGGACAGAAACTTCGTTTTATTAATTAATTTCAATAAAACATTTTTCTGTAAGCTATATTTGTTATTCTTAATAGTATATTATACTATAATTATATAGATTTTTAATATTTCAAATTTTATTTATGATTGATTGCAAAGAAGAAATCTAAAATGTTATTTACTGTTTGAACAATTAATTACTTCAGCAAATATCGCTTACCTACATCGTATAGTCGATTGAAATTAAGTTGCGTTCTTTTTTTTAAATGCTCCATTGAATATAACCACAGCGCTTAGAAATGGGAACCTCATAATGTTACAAAATGACTAAAAAGTGAAAATGTCCTTTTTAAACACATTATTATATTATGTAACAATACACATATAACTATAACAGTTTCCATACACATTTCAAAATACAACTGTTGATTCAAATATGTTTACAGATGATTTATATGTTTAATTTATATGTTCTTCTGCCTGATCCATCCCTAATGTATCATATTTTATATGCAAGTAACTATTTTTGAACAGTGTGTACTATACAATTAAGTTAATTTTGATATTTACCCCGTGTAAATTTAACCTGATAATTTTAATGGTGTACTTTTTTTGTATTTAGTTTCTATGTGGTAATAACATATCGATATAAATGCATATTTATTTATTATATTGTTTTAAACTGTACATTTTTGATAAGCATTAATGATGTCTAATTGCATTATGTTTAGACTGTTTTAATGTACAAGAATCACTCGAAATTTGTTTCTATATGCATCAATTTCCATATACAGGGAGTAGCCATAGCAACCATAGTAGTTGTGTTTTATTTTTATTATAATCAGTGAAGGTGGCAAAATGTACCCCACGGTAAATAACAATCATTATTATTCATGAATAACGTTGTCTTAAATTAAGAACATTACACAAAAGTATTACTTAAATGTTACAATTTATCGTACATGCATTACTACGGTTGAATTGTCTATATTTATATGAATAGTATTCAAAACTCCGTACACGTAAACGTTCTATAATGTCATTAATGCCCGTTTTGAAATAATACACTTTTAATCAACATTCTTTAAACGACTGCTATAAATTCTAGGTCTTTTAAAAAATGAGAACATTATACAAAAGCTATTCCTGGCTATTTTGATTAACTTTTCATATAAAAACTATATACGCAACCGATAATATAAACTTTCTTTCAGGTATTGTAAGAAAATAACTATTTTTATGGGGCATTTTAAAGGAAATCCGTGTACACTGACGCGATCGTCGATTAATACAATTTATATTCTCTAAAAGGGCAAATAAAAAAGTAATAATTAAAAAAAAATTAACACATGAGGTAGACTTTTAGAAATCTTATCATAGTGTATTAATACGGCCACAAAGACATATATGTCAATTTACAAACTATTAAATTTAATCGAAATTTCCTCACTGCTGGTATTAAATACATATAAAACTAATGGGCAAATCCTCTCTAAGCACCGACAAAAATGTAATAAACATTCCAAGACCCCAATGGGTTTCTTGTCTAGTATATTTCTGATGCTGTAAAGAGGATCTGTCAATTAGTCCTATTGTAAATATATATCCATAATTTATATATTCTAAAATCTTACTATATTTATAACGAACTCTTTCTCACTATATATACGATAATATAATACCATAATTTCTATATTTATTTTTAATAAAATCTTATTACAAGGTAAGGAATAATTAAAAGTAATCTGTGTTTAATAATGTGAGAATATTTTAATGTAAATATTTATATATAATACTAAAAAGTTACATGTTCTGAAATATGTATTATTACATTCGATTTGTAATATTGATTCGGACAAAAATATTATTTATTATCATCTAATTGATATTGTAATGCAAATATATATATATATATTTATAGTTTATCCATTTCAAAATATATATTAAATTCTGTATAGATTTTTTTACTATGATGTCATTTTCTTCACTTGTAAGTAGTATAGTAAATAACATTACAAATATATTTTTATTCCGTAAAATTTATGCCGTGATTTTGAAATTGAGTAATACAATAATACTATAAATTGTAATTAAAATATTATTTTAATCATAAAATCATAAATGCACAATGCTTTAAAAACACCAAAATGTTTATATACAGTAACCTGAATTAGCTTGAATATTATACGAATTAAATAACTAAAGATGAAACGTTAACTTTGATACTAATTGCTAAGATCGAAACAATAAGGTAAATTAAAATTATTGAAATATTCTAATGTTTTGAAATGATTAAAAAGTAAACATCAGCAATATGTAGTATAAAATGGTGAATGATGCAAGAAGGTTGCTTGATATGGGATTAGATTAATCACAGCATAATATTATATAATAATATCAGAACACTTGGACGCGTGGACAACACATTTTTAATAGTAATAATATTTACTTTAAATACATCATTCTAAGTCTTCGAATTTGATCTTGGGGCCCTACAAATGATCTGAAGATGATAATATATTTGGGAGGCATATAAACGACTACCGTTTGAGAAGACTATTTTATTAAAATTGTTAGAATGATTAGTCTAAATTTGTTTTTAAATATTCGTGTTAAAGATTCAAAACGATCCACTTCTTAATTAGAAAAATCTTAGCGACCCATAATATGCAATCCGTAATATGCTTTCGAAATATAATTTGTCATCTATCGTAAATAATGTAATTATTTTAACAATTATTATTAATACTAATTGTAAATACTTGGAAAATGTATGTTTGTTCCGTAGTTAGTTTAAAATAAATTTTAAAAATAAATAAAAATAATTTTAAAATAAATGGTTAGAGTATATGCAAAATTAAATTATGAGAAAATTGTCGCACTTATAAATGGTGTTTTATTATTTTTAATGTATTATTTGTCATAAAATGATCATCTTCTATTTTTATAGAAAAACATTGTTAATGTTATATTTTTACTATAATAAATCCACAACAAATAATGATAACTTTTCAAAAGCAGCATGTTAAGTAAAATATAATAAATTACGTAAGTAAGTAAGTAAGTAAGTAAGTAAGTAAGTAAGAAAATTGCAGTTATAGTAGTTGTTGTATAAGTAAATAAAAAAATTATTCATCAACTCTATTTATATCTATAATATAATACATTATGTATAGTTTTATATGTTGCATATGTTGCATATGATACGAATTTATAAACTAAGTTTACTTTCGAAAATATATAAATTCGATAAGTGGAATGCGGGTAATTATAAATTAAATAATTGTTAAAAGAACATTTTTATTAATTTATAAAAATTCTATGCGCTACTAAATTGATTCATATATACATTCGTACATATAGATTCGTATATTCATACATATATATTTGCAAATTAACAATTTTATAAATTTGTTTAATATTTTGATTTTGTGATTAATTAACTGACCATCCCCAGGAAAATACTAAAACACAAGCAAAAATGTTTTCATGAGTAATGAGAATTTAATTCAAAACAAATAACTTACAATTTATACAAATAACATTAACATGTCACAATAAATGAGTCTTTACCTTCCCAATATTATCAATA
>JAUZND010017096.1:0-26854 GCA_034780555.1 Coelogynopora nodosa | reverse complement strand
CATTTTATCTGAAACGCAGAAATATGAACATAAAAAATTTATTTATAATATTATATAAAAAAATCGCAGAAAACTTTTAAAAAATCGCACATAAAAACGAAAAAATCGCAAATGCGATTTAATCGCAGCCCGCAACAGCACTGATATATAAAATTCTATTAATCCCCCTCCTGAAAAAACAAACTTCCTATCATCCGATTAAGCTGAAATTTGGTATTTGGAGATACATTCTAGATAACTGTAGATCTATTTTTTTAAATAATCAATTATAGTATCATTTTTATGATGTAGATGTTTTCCTAATCAGTTTAGGAAAACTATGAGAAAATAACCATATTATATAATTTTTGAAAATAATTAAACCAAAAAGATATATTTCATTCAAAGAAGACTTGATACTATATTTCTAATTATTTTTTATTAAAAAAAAAATAAACATTTGGAACGTACCACTATGCCTTAAGGGTATGCTATTGTATGTATTAAGCTATATATTATGGTATGTCTTTTGATCAATTGTCATAATTTCAGTTTTTAAGCTGGAATACTTTTTACATTCAAACTGTTTTAAAGTGTATAAAAAGGGCTATTCTGCTTCATTTTGAGTTCTGTATTACAATATAAAGTTTTTCATTATATTTACGGAAATATGTCGAATCTAAAGCACTATCAAATAGAGTATACTTAGGTTATAATGAAAATTTCAAAAAAATATATAGTAGAATTTGGAGTATTAAACGATCTAGGGTTAATGTTATCAGAAGAAATAATCCTTTTCAAAAATATATATTTAAAGAACACAATTACAAGTATAGATCATATACATATTTCTGTATAGCAATAATCTGTAGATCACAGTCGATAATAAAATATAATTATTGTGTGTGCAGAGCTAAATTTTATATTTTGTAAAAAGTTTAATACGAGTAAAATCAAAATCAGAAAAATATAAACTGGCGTCAGAAATACCGGGCAATCAATATAGATTCTAACTATAATTTGAACATAACAAATAATTCTTACTTACAGTTAAACATGCATATATAACATTACTTAAAGTAATAACAAAATCGAAATAAAAAATAAAGATATTTTAAAACGGATTTCAAGTCACTTTACAATATGCATAGCTTAACAACATTTGTAACATCAAATATTATAGAAAGTGAAATCATTTAACTCACGGTTAATATTTGAAACAAAATTAGAAATTCATACTTATTTCTAAACATGATTATATTCATTACAGTTTTACCTGTAGAAATATATAAAATGAAACAAAACAGGGATATAATACCATCCCACAACTATCAGATGGTCAGTACATATAATTTGATACAAATTTGGGTTCTAAACCACCATCCTATGTTTTCTCACGATTTCACGTAAAATATAATCAAATATGTTTTAAGTTAGTATACTTTTAAAGGGGTCTAAAAATAACAATATATTTATAAATAAAATACATAAACTCAATTTTAATATAGTGTCTCAAGATTATAGTGGTATAAAACTAATCAAATATTAAGATATTATAAAAATTGTAATTATTAATTAAGTAATAAGTGCGTAACCCTTATTAAAATTTTAATTTCGTCGTTTATACATATATTTCAAGGTGAAATAGACCACACTTATAACCGAGAATAGCCTAACGGAAATAACCGAATATTATAAAATAATATCAACTTAACAACTGATAACAATTTGACAACAATTTGAAAATCTAGTTTTAATAAGAAACTAAGTCGAACTGTTCGGCAGAACGACAAAGAACGTGTGATTGTTTTGTGCATTTAACACAACAACTAAAACTGAGTATTCGCATTGACAATTTGATGTTGTTGTGTGTTGATTTAAAATAACAAACATTGACGACCAATTTATAGAATGAAACAATCCTTTGTTCACATGTTTGTGAATCAAATATAAAATTGAAGTCGTAATCAAAATCGAAATGGTAAAAAAATTAACACCAAAATACACAGTTAGTATACACTATTTTCATAGAGTAACAAAAACACATCGTATAAAAGTAACTCCACATGGTGCATGGACAGGAAGACAGTCTAGTGACAGTTCTTGCAATTCGGATGACATTTGACGCCGTTTACTCTACATTTGCAGCCACCAGAGGTATCACCAGGACCCTGAAAAATAAATTGTTAAAAAAATATTACTGATTGCCAGTTATTATATCTTATATTTTATAAAACACATCATTAGATTTTATATAATCCATCAAATCAATTAAATAAAGGGCACATGCATTTTTAAAAAGTTATTATTTTATTTTGTAGAACTTATTTGAATTTTAATCTGAATAATTCACGGTTGTGAGCTATTGCAATTTGTACTTAAAATGGATTATAAACATGCTATAGCATAACATTAATAATAATTATTTAAAGTATAAAAACTTACGTTGGGACCCCAGCGTGCTTGTTTGGTCGCCCAGCAAATTTGCATAGCACAATTTCGGCATTGAACAAAATCACAGCCTCTTGCTTTTTGAATGATGATACGACAGCCAGGACAATGCATTGCGTCACCGTTTCGCACTAGTGTCTGAGAAAAAGTAAAAGTACTAATTGTTAGAATTAAGGAATACTTTTTGTGCATATTATGAGCAAATCATAAAGCCTTTTATTTAAATAAATAATACAATAATATACCAGTAAAAACATTGCGAGTCTTGCGAATAAAAATATATACTAAGAAGTCGTATTCCATACCAGATATAAATCGTGATTAAAGTCTGAATTTTCTTGATTATAGGTTTAGGCTACATTATAATGGGTATATAAAGTAGCATAAAACAAAACGTCAAAAGTGTAATACACAGTTGTCCCTAATATTACATTGTAGATTATTTTATATTAATAAAAAATACAGGGAATTAAATAACACCCTTAAAATGTTGTAAAAACAAATAGTCGGGAAAAGATCATCTTACCTAAATATTAGCAAATTAGACTTTTATAACGTGTTAAAAAGAAAAGAAAACTACTAATCACATCATAAAATTTGTTTATATTGTGGTTTGGTATCATACTTTAACACATACACAAAACAAATCTAAAAGAAACACTATGATGTCTAAAATGTACATATCCATTGATTTTAACTATATTTAGAAATAATCAGTTCCCAGCAAATTTCCTACAAATAAATCATTCAACAGATTTTTTGTTTAAGGATGTAAGCGATCAGTGAAAGTTTCAGCATCAATAAGTATAAATATATATATAATTATAATAAGTATAATAATTATTATATTTATTAAAATAATATATAAGTATAATAAGTATACTTTATGAAAGAGACAAAACGAATGACTAAACAGTTTTTTGGTTCATGTTTTATCATGTACAACGCATGTTCTCGAGTAAATTTTATGAAAATAAATTTAATCGAAAATGAATTAAGAATAAATAGTAACGATAGTCTTAAGTAGAATTTGTGCATTATACAATCAAACTTAACACCAGTGGGTCAATCTGACCTCCCCTTGATGCCACTAGGGTTTAATTATTAAAAACAAACCATGTTATCACATATTAAAATACAACGTTTCCCCGATGTACCTTTTTTAACATTACTTTTTTACATTTTAACATATTGCAGTTTGATGTTGAAGAATTCTTAAATTTTTTAATGGTTTTATAATATGACGTCATAAAGCCGAGAATCAATTTCAATTTAGTTAAGGCGAATAATGTACCAAGTTTTAATCTTATATATCGAAACAGTGATAAATGGTAATTTTATGAGTTGTATTAATGTTCTCTCCTAGTTTGGATATCCAGTCAATACTTAGCCTAGTCAGACTATTAAAAAACAATAATTTTAACTATAGAATTTAATAGAGTATAACTATTTAAGTATTTATAGAGTATAACTTCCTAGAAAAAACTCAAAAAAACCCGCCAAAAGGATACCAATACCAAAAGTGAAAGAAAATGAAGGAATTCCACCAAGTTATACTTGTACTTATAACACAGGTCTAGGAAATGAGAGGATGTTAAGTCATGCCTGTACACTGGTTATATGTTAACTAAAGCCATTATCCAGAACACAAAACCAAAACGGACCGAAAGTAGAAGCTTTCCTTAAAGAGATACAGTAGAAAATTAATAAGGTGCGGAACTTAGGACCCTCAGTGGTGTGTTTAACCGGTTTGGTAGCGCACTAGCGTCACACTTCCTGTATTCAATAATTACTGAGCAAGATGGTAAAAAAGCATATAGGCCTCACACGAGTTTGGAAAAGTATTTATATTAAATTTAGAAATAAGGCTATCATTACATTTATACCAGTCAGTGTTGTATTTGGTATAGCAACATAATGCCCAATTGAAATGGATGAACCAATGTGGCAAATTACACCAAAAAAAGAGAAAAATTTCCATTATTTAAACAAAGATTGGGTTGGTATAAGATGGAATGTCCAATTTTAAAGATTGTACCGTACCTAGTAACAGTAAATCTGTTAATAAAAATGTCTAGAATATTAGGATGCTGGTGAATAACTGTCATGATGGAATGAGTAAAATACGCCTACAGCATGTACTGATAAATTTCAAATAAAAACTACTCAATTAAATTTACAACATACCATAGTATGGTTATCACAATATGATATAATACCTGAAGATGCTCCAAATCTGCCTTTTTCGTTGCATCATTGACTGCATTTACTCTTAAATCTTCTTGATACTTTTCACACGAAAGATTGTCATGAATGGCACCACAGGTTAAACAGTTGTCTTTCTTACAGATTTGACACTTGAAGACACCATTTTTATTTTCATAAACAGCCCAGCCTTTGCAATCTGGAGTTTTACAGTGAACTGAGTTTTCTTGGGAAGCGGCAGCTTGTCGGTTGCACAAACCAACATAACGAGCGTAAAAATCTTCACCTCCAACCTGAAACACAGGAAAAAATTAAATACAATTAAATATTTTTTGTCAAATGCAATAAGTAAATTAATATACATTTTTTGTTTTTGATTCAAATTTCTCTCTATATACAGTCTTTCTAACAGTAACACTAGGTTAGGTTTCTGAAAACATGTTTTGATAAAATGTCAGTATATAAACATTTAAAATTATATAATTTATCCATACCATTTATCGTTTATCAATCCCACTTCCCTCACAAGAGCCCCGTAGCGTAAATTAATGATTAACAAATTAATTAACATTAACTTTAGAATTAACACGGATAACATTCTTATAGTTTAGTAAACGTAAACAATAAAAACATTTGCGAACATTGGGACTATTATTAGCCTATAAATATCAATTGTTATTTAAAAATAGAAAACTTACTCCGCGAACTTCTCTGTCTTCAAGTTGTGAGTCACACTCTTCATAAGGACAGCCAACAACAGCTGTGTCTATTTCACCGATATAATTGCGAAGACACGGCCTACAAAAAAATAACACATATATCAATATATTTAAAACTAATTTCGTTCAAAGACTTATTGGATGAATAATATATATCTATTTATAATAATCAAAATTATAAAACCTCGAAAAACCATATACCTCAGAATAGTATAAGAAAAGTAGTTTATTAGTATCGGTAAACTAAACAATAGTAATATTAATTTAAATATAGACACCAATATATAGCCAAATTGTCATAGGGCCTCAAAGATAAAAACTATTTAAATTATACAATTACCTCTCCATCAGAAAAAAAACTGCTGAGATTTTGCTATATTTACTCTCTGATAGAGAACAGAGGTGGTTGCTTTGCACCTTCTCAAAAGATTATTTTCGGAAATCGACTTGACCAAAACTTAACGTCAAGATTTCATGTTCTTGTTGAACACAAGCGAATATAGACGGTGAATTAACCCTTTTCGGTTATCATGTGATGCATACAGTGCAATCGATCAACAAAAAATTGGAAACTTTTAACTATTTTTAGTTCAACACTATACTTCCAAGGACAGAAAAATATCAGACAATAGACTCTTAACCGATTACAAACTATCACTATTAATTGTGATGAGCTACCTATAAGGTACATAACATAAAATGCATTTGATTAAGAACTCAGAAATGCAGAGGTACCACTATTTAGGCACCAAACACTAACTAAAAAAATTTATTTAGAAAATACAAAAAACGAGGTTGTATTTATTTCTTATTTGTGTTAACCACTGCACTGCGTGTACATATAATGTATTAAAATGTTTATATATGGCAGGAGACACACATAATTAAATAACCAGAGTAAATTAGTATTTGTATGAATTATGATATAACTTAAAGAAATATACATTTTTAATTTAAAATAAAAATAGTTTCTATATACTCTTAGTCAATGAGTGTAGCCAATGTAATATTGAAGTTTTATGTGCTGGTAAGTTCTAAAAGCCATTACTTGGGTAAAACTTGTTACAGGTATTTATTCATAAAAATAATTTCTTGTTCATTAAATTTTAATATTTGCACTGTTGACATTCACCTATAACCCCCTAATAAAATAATTTTCAGACGTCATCATATCTTTGAGAATTCTTGATTTCAACAAGAGCTCTTCCGACAATTAAAAAGTCAAAAACTTTAAAATGTTTATGTTATTTTATAATTTTTTATTGAGTTAATTATATTGATTAATGATTCATTATTAAATACATTTGTTGAGATTGCATGATTGTCTTTATACCATCTACTAGATGCAGCAATTTCTGCTAATGCCTTCTTCGAGATATCGGCATTCTCAATCCCTTCCACAGAATATTTCCAGATTTTTAGGTAACAAATTGTATGTGTGGGGATGTTTTAATTAATAGAAAAACTTCATTCGACAATTGCTTGGACATGGTTTACAATTAAAAGTTTTTGGATTACCCAAGAGTTTGTTATAGTTTCGACCGGATGATAAAAAATAATACATACTGCCTAATTTATTTTCACCAACCTTCAAGACTGCTGCATTACTAATCACCTGCTTCCATATTTTCTAGTAACAAACTGTATATGTAGGAATGTTTTTATTAATAGAAATACTTCTTTCGACACTTGCTTGGATATGATTGAGAATTATAAGTTTTTGTATCACCTACCAGAATTCGTTATAATTTCGATAGGATGATAACATTAAATACTTTAAATACTTTTTTTTGTTTCTTATGACAAGTAACAATATATTCTATAACAAGTCCTAAATTTGTCGTAAGTGAAGTAATTTTCTGTATATTAATAAAATCTTAATCAAGATAATTATTGTTACTTTAAACATATTCAGTATTGATAATCCATAAAAACAATTTACCATTAAAATTTGAATTTTAAAGCATATTCGCGTAAAAAAACATTTTCCTGAAATTCAGTCAAATTTACCGGTGGGTCATCTAAACCTCGAGTGATCAGATGTGACATATTTATATTGTACGGGCCTCATCCATAGTGTTCCCAGTATAAATCGATTATGCAATCTATGCCAACCAAACTCCCTAACTACTCGGCTAGACATTCGCTGGTCATTTACCGTATACTCTTAATATGTGTACCATAAATCGCGATTTATATAATCCACTGCTTGAAAATCATCGAATATAATAATTTAATTTGTAGGACTATTTCTAATAGTTTTAAATTACATGCAATATTAAACGAGTCCAAATGTGTTATGGAATGTGGCCACAGAATATACTATTAAAACATTAAATATTATTAATTATGTATATACTATTAAAATAAACAATGTAAACAATGGAAAAGCTTTATGGTCTAAATCACTAGTTTTAACATGTCAAAATGAATACTTTGTTTATATCGAGATAACAAATCAAACTGCTTGATTATAAAGTCGAAGGATGGACATGATAATTTGTTGGAAAGGGCGCAGAATATATACGAATAATGAATCTTATGACCTCGTATCTTTGTGATTCTTCTAATTTCAGGTTTTATTGAAGATATAAAACAACTCTTCGAATGTGTTTTAAAGTTTTAAAAAATCGATATTTAAAATAGTTATTACAACATACAGTTAATATATCTATATATAATATTGTTTATATATAAATTGCACATATTTTTGTGTTTTAAGACATTATGGTATTAATTTCTGATCAGTGACTGTCTGGAAACTTTTTCATGCATCAAGAGATTATTAATAATGAAATAAGAATAAAATTGCTCAATATTTCCCTTAAATCGATTAGAGTAGATTTAATTATCAATCTTTCTTTTCCTTTTTAAATAACAAAGGGACAACTATGTAGAAATAGGTTATAAAGATGAATCCTTCAACATCAAAACAAAAAGTGTTCAATGACATGGCCTGAAATGTCTGTTGTGATATTTTGCTACCTATTTAAATAGTTTAAATAAATTTATACGCATAATAAAACAAACAAAAACTAGTGAATATTTTCTCAGATTGTGCAAATTTAAGATCACAAATATATCTATATTTTACAGTACACAGATATAAAACAAACAGGAATACTTACAGACACAATTGATGAGCACAACCTCGTAAAATAACTCCTTCACCTTTAGCAATTTCACCGAAGCAGATAGGGCAATCAAATTCTTCACTCGTATGAAAATATGGTACCTCGTCTTCCTTTGCTATAATATTTAAGCCCATCTCCTTAATTTGATTCCTCTCTGCATCAAATCGTTGCCGAGCCTACAATAAAATTGTTCCAATAACACATGTTTTACATAACTGGATAAATTTAATTTATTATAAATATATGATATCCAATATCCATATAGGACATACAGAAAATATCTAACGCGATATCCAGCAGATTGTTACCGCCAAAAACCTGGGAATAATAATCTCAGAAACGTTAGATTTTAAACATATTAACATTTAATGCAAAATGTGATATTTTGTAACAGTAGATCTATTCTGAAAATATGTATTTAAAAAGAATATAATATAATTATGCTAATATGAGTAGTAAATATACAACCATTTAATGAACTCTCTACTCGAGGATATTGTTGAAAATGTTTGTTTAAAAAATAAAACATAATTTAACCCTGTTTCGTTATGTACTTTTGTTTGCAACGTAACATTAACAGTGTTTCCTCTCTTTAAAATAACAATCCTGAAAGGAAATTGACACCGGGCGCCACAGCGGGGTCCAGGAGCAGAGCCCATGGTAGGGGGTTATGGGGCAAAGCCCCCCGAATTTTTGTTGGAATTTCAAAAACTATTTCGTTAAATATTCATAAAAAATTATCCCCCTCCTACCCCTTTAATCTTTGTTATTTAAAACATATTTTATAAAAAACTATCCCAAAAAACTAAAATCCAGACGTCCAAAACAAATCCGAGCGAGTGGCAACACTGCATTAATATAACTAGTTGGACTAGAGGTCCATACACACTTTATTATGAATTCTTTGACCCACCGTTTTCTCGTGTAACAATACTCTTTTTGCAGCAGGAGTAGCGACATAGTCAACGGGGATTTTGTAATTAGCAGGTCGATCAGTAGAGCACATTTCGCATCCAGGACGAGTCGGTTCGTTTAGGACAGTACACGTTGGACACGACCAGGCAACAACTTTATTGTCGATTTTAAAAAATGGCTGATCTAAAGCTGAACAATGTGACGAAAACTTTTTTATATTTATTCAAATAGATCTTTAATTTGTTATAAATGATTTAAAAAAAGTGAAAAATATCAATAATATATACTAAGTTATTTATTTTCTACACTTAAAGCAAATTTAATTAAGTTAGCACAGAGAAGGAGAAAACTGATGAAACTCAATATAAATTATATTAATGTTTCAACAAAAATATAATTTTTATACACATAAAAATGTCTATGTACTTACCTGTGACCATATGTTTAAATTCTAATTCCTTCACAGGAGCAAGAAATAAACAAACGTGGATCATATCAACATTTATGGGTATTCTACAATCTTTTAGCATTGTTTGGTCATCCCATAGTTGACCAGTTATAATCCAATTTTGAGTTTCGTGTGGAATTTCCATTTGTCTATGAATCTGTTAATGAAATATAACAATTAATTATTCAAATAATGACAAATGATAACATGTTTTTAGGAAAAATATGTATTATAAATCGGATTAGTAGAATGAGAGCCATACTCATTAAAGAACGAACTGAAATATTTATTAAATGTAAAACAATTTTCGTAGTTTTTGGAAAATAAACATTTTTATAACATAATTTATATAATACATAAGTATCAGTAAATACAACTAAATTGTTTTTGTTTCAGAACTTAGTTTTAATTTAATATTAGAAAATATATATAGGTTAAACCACATAATATACAACCTACACCATTAAAACTATTTTAAAAGTTACAATTTGGTGAAAATTTGAAACAAATTATAAAATAATAATTTTAAAAAATCTTATGGAAATAAAATATTTAATCATAATTTTTAATTAATTAAAAAGTATTTGTATATGTTTATCTTGTTTAAATATTATAATATAAAAATTGTGTAACTTATCTAAATAGTTAACAGTATATTTATTAAAATTGCATGTTTAAAAAAATCTAAAATCTATAAATAATATAATCAAGTATGTATAATATATTTTTTAATTCATTAGAATTTTGTAAAAAAAACAACTAATTACTTTGTTTATTATCAGATTTCATTGTGAATTTTTTTATATACCGTATAAACTATTACATACTATAATGCAAAATAATTAACTTACAATATCTTTGAGGTTATGAATTGTCATATTTCTTTCAACATACACATGAATAGCATTTGGACAGCTATGTTCTTTATCTGACATGTAGACATTAAAAACTAGATTTGCCCTGAAATATAATATAAATAAATATATAAAAATAATTAAAATATTTGTACATTTTATTATTATTTATTTATATTTGAAGTGCGCCACATCAAAAGAAAATTACCATAATTACATATGCATTCAATTATAACAGTACATTTATTGGGAGACCTATGTGTCTAATTTTAGTAACTGTGATAAATTTTAAAACTTGTATACCAAATATGTTGATTTATATATATAATTATATGTAGCTATATCTGAGTATCTCAGTTTGCATAATAAATGAATAATAGGAATGCATTGTTTTAAAACTAATTCGAAACAATGAAATACTCAAAATATTATTTAATGCCAGTGACAGCAGGTATCTTGAATTCAAATATATTACTTTCATATGAAAATATATATAAATAATACTTTCATATAATCATTGTGTAAATGGGAATAACAAGCTGTAGACTGCAATTGACAGATTTTCTGTGATGATTTTGATTGACTGACACATAATAAAATAGGCTTAGATTACAAGGAATGCATGTGTTATGTGACTGCTTTGAGCTGCATTATCAATTGAATACAAAGTTTATTATGATATTTTCTATTTTGTATATTTATTTTTTATTTATTCTATTTTTTATTTCTGATAAATAGTTATTTGTAACTATTGTACCTACCTACTAAAAATTGGTATTATTACATACCATATCTTTGGTTAGTTAGATTATAAAAAAAGCTTTAGATTGTAATTAACAAATTAATCCAATGTAGCATATATTACTAAAAAACTTATTGAAGACAAACTTATTATATAAATTGTATAATAATTACCCAGTAAACAATGGATGAATGCTCTAGACATTGCCAGAGGTCTTGTCAGTTATAGTACTTAAATGACACGTACCTGTATGAAATCTTAATAATGAAGTTAGGCAATGTCTTAGATAGAACATCTTAAAGACATCTCCAAAACTTGTTTGTCTTATATATATTAGACAAGTACACTTGAAAATCAATTTTTAGTGATTTCTCATGATGTCGATTTCATAATTAGTTTTTTTGATTGATTGAGCAAAAATATAAACTAGATATATTATAATGTAAGCTGCAAAAAGGTTTTATACAAAAGTAAAGGCAAACATTGATGTGTAAATTACATCTGAGAAAAAAACATTGATGTATACATTACAATATACAATGTATGTATAAACAATTAATATATATTAATGAAATAAAGTAAGTTTGGTGTCAATTATTTAATTAAATTTCGATCGATTTAGTTAAATAAATATATAGATTATTACAAATCATTCCAATGATTTGTGTAGTTTAATTAGTTTCAAATAAAAATTATAATTGTATAATTTAAAAAATCTTAATTATACTTATTTGGCCTAATCATGATATTGAAAAATACTGTCAATATTTAAGTCAATTCATTATACTAAATATGAGAACAATTATTCAAAACAAAAATGTTAGCATTATTTTATAATAAATATTTTTAACTTTGCAGAATGACAATTCTAACTAACTTACATGTATTTATTAATGTTTGTACAAACAATTAGTAAAAATAAACATTAACAAATATAATAAGTTTTGGACACTGGTGAAATGCATAGCTTTTATCCAAATCATTTCACTAAACTTTCATTTATGAAAATTTCATTCCTGAAAATGACTCCTTTTTATTCATAAATCAATATTTCTTGCACTTCCTTTATAGACAGACATTGGCAGTCGCAATAATGCATAGCTCTGTGCTCAAAGGTGTGTAAGACCAAATAAGATGTGTGGGATTATTTTTTATGTGAGCCCCTCAGATAAATTAGCTAGGAGAATAGATAGACAGATCATGAAGTTTGTTGATGTATGTTAGTAAATTCATGAGAATATATCATTGCACCAAGAATGTTGTATTATGGACATGTATGTCTTGCTTACATCTCTTTATATTGATATAGCTACTTCTTAATTGTGACTATAGAAACACAATTTCTAATGTATTCTCATCTATAGGTTGTTCAAGAGAGACTGCAGTGCAGGGCACATTGTTCAAATAATATGAAAAAGTATTTTAAATGTTATGGAAAAGGTGACTTTTGACCAATTTTAGGTGACTTATTTTATTAATTGTTCTTTCTAATTATTAACACTGGTACATTCATCATTTTATTTTTTAATTATTAAAAATCAAGGAAAAAATTATGTGATATATTATTCTCAATTGTTTGGAATTTGATATTTTGCAGTTGTGAAGTACCATATAATTTTTTTAATTATTTACTATATGCCAAAGGATCCACTATAAAAAGTTTGAAGATAGAATGATTACCAAGTTGTAATGCAATGAGATACTATATTTATAATAAATCTTTAATTTTTAAACTATAACAATCAATTCATATATTTTTTTAATTAATAAAGTGTTTATTGTGGCGGGAATCACAAACAAATACCAATTATATTTGTTATATCACTTATTTATAAAACGAGAGCTTCACTCTATTTATCATTATAGAGAACTAAAAATTCTAATCAAAAGGTACACAGTTACTCCCAGGCATGATTTTGGTGGTATTTAAAAAATAAGGAAATATAGCCACCGATTGCACTATCCGCCGAGCCATTCTGAGCAGTGGCGAAAACTTTTTTGACCTTTTATTTTGTCACCATAATGGTGCGCATTATGAGTATCTTATATTTAATATATATATATTATATGCATATGTAATATCAGGCATCCGAACAGGGCATTCTAAAATTACCAGAAAATATTATCAAGGATTTATACCATGGCTACGCGTAGGGTAGACTATATTCCCACGTATAGTGGGGACAATTTTTAGGTTTTTATATCCTAGAATGCATATAAATGTGTGTTTAACCATATCCTATAATATATTATTTTGTTTGAGAAACTACTTGCATAAGGCGCAATTTTTAATATTATTTTTTATAAATTAATATAATAAATAACCCCAATTTAAATAAGTCAGAATTGAATAACTGAATTGAATAAACTCGTTAATAAGTATCAACAAATATAAGCATACAAAGAACAAGTTGTACATAAAGATAATCCTGAGTAGGGATTTAGAAATAATAATAGAATTCGGAATCACATAAAATATAGTTATGTAAGTGATAGTACACAATAAAAGAAATGTTTATAGAGGAAAATGTCAAAATGAGTGTGTTACACTGACGAATTACTCAATATAAAATATAGTTATGTAAGTGATAGAGAAATATGTCAAAATAAGTAAATTATTAAAAAAAGTTTGTAATAGAAGTTTTTTCTGATCTTATTGGTACTAATTGGTTCTGATGCTGGTTCTTCTTGCTGTGATAATTGTATTTCACAGTTCTGGCATAATTCATTATCATTGTGAAATATTTTGCAGCATTTAATTCTTGCCATATTTTTAATTACAGATCTATGTTCTGTGTTTCTTTCTTCAAAAGCTAATTTGGAAAAAAAATTTTGACCATAGGTGGAAGTTCGAAGTTGGGGAGACAATGCTGATATATGTCCTAACAGAGAATTTGAATAAGGCATCTTCTTTTGAAGATACTCTGCAATACTAATATATGCCTCTTTTAGTCGTAGTTTCAGAGTAGGAAGTGTTTCAATGAGGACTCTAGCACTTCCAAGAAAGATATCATTGACAGGTAGTGAATTCTGTTGAACATCGATATTTGCCATGACTTTGAAAGATGTATTCAACAACACCTCTTAGGTTTTACAATAAATCCAAGAAATTCTCTAAAAAAATTCAAATTTCCTCGTATAACAGATGAACCATTGGCTCCTGTTTTTGAAACAAAAAGTATATCTACGTAGTAATGGAAGCACACTGGTATAAATTTGTAAAGAACATATCAATTGTTTTCTATTTTGAAATAAGTGATCACATATTCGGACAATTGTTTCACATCCAGCTAGAGTAAATTTTCGTTGTTTATATTGTTGTTTGAGTGATCTAAAAATAGTTTTAGTTACTTCCGAAACATTTAATTGGCGATAAATATCGATAATGAAATTTAGATTTGTTAACTGGTCTTCCTTTGAAAGCAACGGATAAAAATGTAAGGTAAAAACATCAACAAGAGAAAGCGTATAGACAGCACACTCATAAACAGAGAGCCATCGATTTGTACAATGACCTTGTGGGAGAGTACTAGGAAAACAAGATGGATACATATAGTTTGGAACATGTCTTTCTGATCTGCACAAAATTTAAAATGTGTATGTAAATCATTAAAAAAAATTCGATGTAGCTATGAAGCGAGGATGTACATTTTTTGCCGGCATTGTTGGCTTGATGACAAATTTCGCCATCGATGTCTAGAAGGTTTGGACACACTGCACGAAGCTGTTGTTCGACCCCTGTTTTCGATCCTCTCATCACGGCACATGAGTCCATCAATACAGACAGTAATTTTTCCTTTTCAAGCTTATACTCCTCGATCATTTCCAAAATTGCGGAGGTGATGTTCTTTGCATTTACAACCCCTAATTCTAATGGCAAAATCCACATAACATGATTATACATAAACATGAATGTGATATAAGATAATAATAGCGCCGCAGGCAAAACAAACAATTTTAAAACATGCAGACCCTTAATATTGTATTAAGGATTTACATGTTTTAAAATCATAACAAATTACGTTTTAAGAAATGTTGGAATATGTCAGTTAGTAGGTTACCCCCCCTACATTCTATACATGTTTATTGCACTTTTGTATTAATCTCAAATTCGATAAAATTAATCTTGAAATTTCCGGAAATTTCGGATGCCTGAATCTTGTTTAGATTTTAAATATACGTGATGCACACTCGTTATTCGAGAAAGCATTTCAAAATACACACATCGCTACCTAAAAGACGTAATTATTACTTTTTTATACTACTAAATATTAGATCATTAAATAGAAACCTCGTCAGTGTTCTCTATTTTCTATAAATTACTTATAATAAATAATAGATATACCTTTGTAGCTCGCAAATCAAATAATGTCAGAAGCGCTCACAAATTCACAAGAATAAGCATTAAAAATAGTAAAACAATTTACATGACAAGAGAATATAAAATAGATAGCAGCAGCAAGGATGTAGCAGTTCGAGTTATCATGAATTTATATATTTTGATTATCCTTTATATTGTTTACCATAATACGCATAAAATATAAAAACTATAGGAAAAGTCGTTCGGCTTACATTAGGCATAATTAAGTCGTGTGATGTACGTCCTTTTATTAAATGCTTCTAACCGATCTAAACTGGAGAAAAAAAGAACGAAAAAAAAGATTGAATATCATGCAAGATACACCATTATATAATTAACAATGACTTACATAGCTTCAATAAAACTGTTATACAAAGTTATATTAAATATCTGCACCGTAATTAACAAAATAAAAACAATTTAAGGACAACTAAATAATTTTTTTCTATATAGACCTTTTCAAATTTGATATACTTTAAAGCTTATTGGGTTAGCAATGATAGTCAGCACATATTTAAAACTTTACTGACTCGTATAAGATAAATTTTAAACTAAGAGAAGATAGCTTAAATTGAGGTTGTTTTAAATCCATATTATATGGAATTGAAAACATCACAAATACAATAATGGAAGAAATAAAATGCGAAATATTTTAATGTATCAAGCTTATAAAAAATAAACACAAATAAATAACATTAAGATATTATTAAGTAATAAAAGAGAAACATAATGACGATACAGTTCAGTTTATACCGTAATTATTTAAATAAATATTACGTCTTCGAATTTGTCTACATTTAAACATAAATCGGTGGCGATGTACAATGAAATCTCTATAATTATGCCACCTGATAAAATCTGTTAATAAAAGTTGTTACAGAGCCAGCGAAGTTGAATGCGAGTAGTGAATCAGGTTTACAAAAAGTAAGTGATTCAAAATACTGATATAATTGAAATGGTTATGAAAGAGTGCAAATCACTATTAATTACTCTAATTAATATATTATAGGAACAATATTTACGTTTACATAATAACAAATATCAGAAACGGTATAATAGTTTAAAGGTATACAAATACGATAAAGTATTAGTTACTTCACGAGTTAGTGTACAACTTGAAATCATATTAATAATGTCAACCACAAAAATATAAATGCGCTAATTAAGTTAGAACAGTAAAAACGAAATCTGATAAAAAAAAATTTTATTCTTTAATACTATTAAAAATCAATAAGAAAGTAAATATTATGCTAAACATCACTGAAAATAGCGTTTATGCAATGTTTTAAATGCATCGCTATATCAACAAAAACGCAATACAGATCACGGGTTGATCATGCTATTCCGAATATTGTCAGAGGACGTTTTCTTCGCCTCCTCCTGACTATCTTTGGGTAACTGCATCAAAGCCTCTTTATAGAGTAGAGCCAAACTTTTAGCCGCCTGCATGATGAGCTCCTGCCTGGTGACCTGGATCAGACTGCTCGGCCACTCGTTCCTGTCCTTGATCTGGCCGATTTGAATGAGTTTGTCCACCACAGAGACAGAGAAGCCTTCCGGAGAGGCGTCGGGACTATCCTTGAGCGCTTGGACACAAGCGCTGGGGACCATAACGGGACCAGTGTAGACAATGTGATCCATCTCGTGTTTAGTGTCCCGTAGCATCAGACAATGCATCTCGTAGTATCTGCAAGGTGCAACAGATAATGATCATACACATAGCCGGTATGCTGTGGACCGCTAAAATTATTAGAAGTCAACGATTTAGTTTCAGAGTTAAGTTATATAATGTTTACACAACAATAAGTCCGAAGCAATGCAATAAAAAGATATACGACAATTTGAACAAGGAGTATATATTTTTATTGGTGTTTGGCAAATGTTTATTATCTACTTTAAGTTAATGAATTGTAAAATTAATAAAGAGATTATATAATCTGTATTATTTTGAAAATAATTGTGAATTGATTGCATTAAAATATCTAATTATTATACTTGAAAAACTAAAATTATTGATAGTTTCAATGTTGGATCAATTCATGCGTTATGAATTCTCTGTATACGTGTCACAATCTAGTTAAGTACGTCATGACGTATTCCGATTTACTGTTTTATCTATAGGCCTAAACTAATCTTACATGGTTGGTCGGTTAAAGAGCATGAGGCTAATACTATAGGACAAACTTTGGTAAAACAATTGTGACTCGACTATAGTATACCGCTCACCAAATAAACTCATCAACTTTTAGGTTATATAACTGATCACATATTATGGTTTCCAACAAACGGAACGTTTTTATGAAAAATTAAATCAAGTAATTCAAAAGCACATACTACTAAATTACTATGTCTTCTCACAATATTGATATTTTCTTGTATTTTTTGAAAAAAGGAAACACAATAATTCTCCTATTTAAATTTTTTCGTAACATAATGAAACTAGTTTCCAGTTATAAAAACATTAGGAATTCATTATTTTTATTTCACCACCAAAATTGTTAGTTGTGAAATTGAATTAAAATGAAACAAAAAGCAATTTATTAGAAAAAATAGCATAATTTTATTTAAATTTGTAATTTTTTGTAATGATTTTATTGAATAAGGTGATTGCATATTTTTTAGTGTAAATTAAGCAGATATTTACAATACAGAAAAAATAATTATCAGGATATAATCAATATAAAAAATTCATATAAACTATCAGAATCCATAAATGTAAAATTTTAACATTACTTTCCACGAGGGGTATTTCATGAGTATATTTCATGAGTATAATATGTTGTTATACTGTTTTAGAAAGTGAATAAAGCTGAATAAACACGTAAATAATTAACATTGAGGCATATAACATCGTGGATTAACTTATATATTAAAATATATTAAAACAACAATTACAGGCTTCCCAGTAATGAAGACCCATAAATTTTTAGCAATTTATGATTATTTTAGGCAAAATTTTATGATTTTTAGGATAATAATCTTTGAAAACAGCAATCTTATACCAATAATATATAAACAAAATATACTTAAATATTAAAAATAATATAGTACATTAAAGCACCTTAAAATAAACCGTAATTAAAAAAATAAATGCATGATAACAATTCGACAAAACAATCAGGTAAATAGAAATGCACATAACGGTTCCACTAATCCAAATTCATAATAGAAATGCATTATAACAGTTCCACGATTCCAATATCAGACTAAAAATACGTGACAATTGTTCCAACGAAACATATAGGTAAATATAAATGTAAACGGAACAAGAGAAGAAGAAGTAGTTTTTAGTAAAAAAAATGTTACTAGTCATTTTCCTTTCAAAAGAATCAATTTCAGATTGAAGGCTTTTCTTCCTCTATATAGCCATTTCTAACCGAGCCCTAAACTTTTAAAGATTCACCCTTGAGATTGTCTTCATCTTAAGAATCTCTTGCAGCTGTGAGATGGCTTCTTGAATGTGCTGCTCGACAACTTCAATAGAAATATTTTTTGAGATATCTCGGAACCTATGTTAAGAATGATAGCCTTTCTTTTTCTACATTCACCTTCAGTTGTCTTTAAATGTTCGCACCAAGTCTCTTTTTCTCCTCTAAATCGGCAACGTATTTTCGATAAGACTGCTTAATTTTATGAATTTCTATAGGAAACCATAAAATTTATGATCCTGCATTACTTTATTATGTTGAAAGTTTCACGCGAAAACTAACTTGTATGCCTTATAACATAATACAAGTTATAACAATGACTACTTCGAATACTTTAATTAGAATTAAAAATACAGAACAAGTGTCCATTATTGTTTCTGTTTACAGTAATTTGTAATGAGATTGTTAAGTATCAAGTGAAGAAACAGTGTTAACAGGGTTAAGCCGCAATACTGAGATGTAAGAGTTGACAGATACCAATGCACCGGTTTTGTGTTGGATTCTTTTGCAATTCTAAAATAACGACCTTATAATTCATCTGGCTGCCTCCATTATGCCCAATTACAAGATGTCCGCACTGTAACCGCATTCGAATTCCCGTTTTATTTCAAAAATATATATATCTCAATTGTTCTTTATTTAAATTTCCAATGTTATAATTAATTCATTTGAAAAACACCGAATTAATAAATACTACATCACGAATATTTAGTTGTGCTGTAATGGTAACTCTAAAAAAATTATTATTTAAACATTGATTATTATAGTGAATAGTATAATAAGATGCGACATTATAGATATTACAATATATTTCTTAAAACTAAGGATAGCCTATAATGAATGTATTATTTTTTACTCTAATTATCAGCATTTATATAAGAAAATGATTTTTTTATGTAACAACTAGTTACTCGAAGGTCTGAATGTTGAAATAATTATAACTTAAAATGAAAGCTGAATATTATCCTAAGAAAAAAAAAATTCTAATAACTGCGCGTATCACAATTTTTATTTTCTGTTTAATATTGGTTTATACAACAACAAAATTTGTTGCTAACATTTTTCTCCCGCTGACCTTTTTATGAAAACATGCTGTTTTCACTGACTTTTTTGTGAAAAACCCTTGTTTTCGATGACTTTTGGCATGATTTTGAAAACACTGACTTTTCGCTGATTTCGCTGACCGAAATGAACCCTGTAGTAGGCCAAGTAGTACAAAGAACAAATTCATGTTACCGAACAAACTATTCGGTTGAAAGATGTACTTTGGTAATTGTGAAAATGGGTAATTATAAATATTGTATTTATAGGATAATAAATAAGGCAAAACATGCGGTGCAGGTATTATTTATAAAAAAATACAACAAAACTATTTACAATCATATTATATTCCCGGTTTTGATTCTGTAAATTGCTAACTTCCAAGTTTTTTTTACTCTTTCTCTAAATTCCTAAATTTTCCGGCGGCATAACCTTTCTCCCGGTTTGTCATGGTAGCTGACATCCTGCAATTAGCATTAATAAGATGACCAAATCGTAATTAGACTGGTTAATTCTCGTCAGCCTCTGTAGATTGAAATCTAGCACAGAAATATCATTAAAAATATTAAACTTATATATATATTTAATGTTGTAAACATGTAAAAGTTCCCATTAAAAACGACAAAACAAGATAACCTTGAAAATTAAACTATATAGTATAAAAATATTATATAAAAAATGAAAACCTGTGAATTGAAAATTAGAGACAAGTCTACCCGTTATATTTTAAATTTAAGAACGCCTTAGATATTGGACAAACGATAAAAATACAGCAATGTTAAGACACTTGTTATAATGATGTTGTACCTGATGTCCATATGCAATTTGTTATAATAAATATGTTTTTGAATGAGTAGGTATAAGTAAAGAAAAACACATAATAGTAACAAATAAATTTATCAAAGTAGACTATGACATCGTCAGCCTTGTTAACTAACTCAATTCCTTACTTTTCAGGAAGCATTTCAATGAGAAATGATTCAATTGTGATAAAAAGAGTTAACTCTAAGTTAGAGTTATTTGCAATCACAGCCGCTAGTTGACTACAGCAGTTCTGATAAGCGCGTAACGATCCCACAGGGAGTAACGGAGTCCCAGTCTTCTCCAATGCCTAAAACAACAAATGCCACGATGAAGTTAGAGTGTACTAGAGGAAAACTGTCAACTAGATGTTACCTTCCATTGTACGTTTCCCATGCCGATTGTAGTTTCAAAGCCCTTTCGAATACTCTCTGATGTATCTTCGTCATTTGATTCAACTAGTATTGAGAAATGACAACCTCCAAGTACTGAAATATCAATAACAAATTAAGTTTATTTTGAAAAGAACTTAACAACGTTAATTCTGTGCAATATGACAAAGCTATTCGTTTACACAATATTATAAAAGTCAATATCTGTAAGTATTGGTTTTTACTAGTTATAAGTACAATATATCGAAATAAAAAATATTATATTATTAAAAAACGATTATGCTACAGTTTTTCGACAACTTATAGTAAAGATCTAATATATCTGTTTTACAACAAAAAAAGTATCTCGTTTTAAAAATATATAAAGTAATATATGAAAATAAAAATATACTTATCAAACGTTTTCAAATTCATTTTATAAAAAAGAGATCACTTTATGGAAGTGTCTAAATGAGATAAATCATTTATGCAAAACAGCAACGAATAGGCTATATTTCTTGGAATAATACTTAGAAAATTGTATCAGAAGACAACATAGTATTAGATATATTATTTTTACAAACATTTTGAAGACGAAACTCTGATTTTAAATAAAATTAATGTATTAAAATATTCCTGCTTCTGAGCAAACCTACCCATGGAGGGGGAATTCCCCTCACAGAAAAAAAAGTTGGTAAAAGGTGAGGAAAAAGGGGTCAAATTTGAATTATCCACACAATAGAAAAAAAACTACTGAGCAAGTTTGCAGTTTCCTTCTGTTAAAAAAGGAAATTCACAACGTCTTGGCGGCTTTTTTCTTAAGTATCACAGGAGAAAAAGTATTAAAAAAACAAATTACAGACATATTGTATATTGTATGTTGAGTTTGATATGTTTTGAAATTCTATGAATTTTCACTTATTCTATTTGAAATTGGCATGGTTCATCCACATATGGGCTAAATTATCATATAACCCTAAATGGATTACTTTGTAAGTATATATACATGTCTGGTAGTGGTGGCACTTGATAATAATTACATCAAGATATTATTTATCCACGATAATATCCCTAGAAAATATGGAAGGCCTTCTATTAGCGGCTTCTTTTTGTGTGATTTAGAGAACGGTTCATATAGAATCTGGAAACTTTGTGATTTTTTTACTTTCTATGATCACACTGAACACAAAACAACCTGTTTTCAATTTATTTCCGATGGCAAAATTCAAGATGGCCGCCAGTATATACCGAAAAAGCAATAAATCGTTATATTTGAACGTATTATTTACATTTATTAATGACCGCTCATGTATAATGACTTATAATGATAAATACTTATTTACGTAAATGTATAATGATAAGCTAAGATATTCTTTTCTACCAAGTATGCTACTTCTTTAAGAAGTTTTCAATTCATTCACTATGCCGTACAAAAAGTCCAAGATGGTGGCCACCATAAACTGAAAAATGAAACCATTCATCAACATACTTGTTATGTAAATTTACCTAGGCATGTTATGTATCTAACAAACATGGGGAAACAAAATGGTGTTCATACACATATCAAATTGGATGCTAAATATAAATGTCATGTATTCGGATGCTAGTTACCTGCAACGTTATTAGTCATCACTGTCGCTGTCATCATCATCATCACTCTTTGTTTCCACATTTGCAACGTTAGTGCAATATCCATCAGAACCTTCACACTTACAAAGCTCTGTACATGATACATTATTAGTCTTGCAAAAACGCCGTCCACTGCATTTGTTGGTAATACATTAACACTTTACGAGCCTGACGACAGCTTCTGGTACCGGTGAACGTCACAGGTACACAACGTCTGTCATTTAGTTGTTTCCATTCCAACGATACTGGATCTACAAGACGTGGAACAGCTACTGAGTCCTGCACCTAAATAATAGCTTGTAAGTGTGCTCGCAGAATGTGTTCAGTTGAAGGGATGGATACTTGAATTGGAGGTAGTTTCTCTACATCCTGGTTGCCCTTAAGTTGCTTGAACATATGTCACCGGAGTGCTTTAGCTGATTCATAACGGGTTTGAAGAGCAGACTTTTTACAACCAGCGAACAACTCCGGAGATGGATACACACTAACACCAAGCCAGGTAGTGCATGGATTACGTCATCACTATTCTTCATGAAGGATTCGAAACAAGTAGCCTTTCCCTTTCCCAGTGGTATCACATCTAGTGAGCGCGTGGAATCCTGGAAAATATGCTGCAAGTTCTGCGCCAATGGCCATGTAGATAGGTTTGATTGGGAAGACATAACACCTTTGTATGTGTCGATAGTGATCGGCAGTTTGCACAACTGGACAGCTTTTTGTGTAAAGTATAGCACGAAGATGTGGAATCTTCTATTTTGTATCCCTTGTTATGTGCTCTTCCTGCTGTTCGGAGTGTCTCGTTCTGTCCTTCATGAAGTTTGTAACAGTGTAGGTATCGAATAATAAGTATATGTCACTGTAGCCTCGCGACTCGTTGTCAACACTTCGAATGAAACAGCCCGACAGGTCTCCTTTAGAACAACCATCTCCTGCCCGAGAGCCATGCCATCTATTACGATGCTTGTCAAGACTGTCAAGTACTGATTGACGTGGGATGATCGGCTTTTCTATGGATTCTTCAGAAGTATCTGTCCCCGAAACCACCCCTTCCAGTTAATGGATAAGTGTGGACTTGCTTGTAGTAGGTAGCAAAGAACCATCGGGCTTTATTCGGCTTGTATTGTAATGGTAAAATTCATGTGTTTCCACAATGTCCTGCAGGTTCAGTTCTATTGAGGACTTGCAACTAGCAGCAAGCGAACGAATAGGGAGTTACTTGCTTTCAAGTTGACTACTTCGGAATATTAGGATCACTTCAGACTGATACTTTTGCTTCGACATTTTCTCCTACTTGTTATTGTCTCCATTACCCTCTGATCAACATATGTTGCAAGTACCGTGCGCCAGCGTACTTCTAGGTTTAAAACGCCACGCTGCACTGCACTGCAGAAGTTCACCAACTTCATTTCGGATCCATAATTATTTTCTGATGCATTGAAGGGGTTTGTACTGTTTGTACTAGGGCTTTTACCTGTCGTGCAGTATTAGATACTGAGTGTTTCTGGTTCTTCTTTGGGTTAGAATCTTATATGTTTAGCATACGCAATGTTTCTCCAGCCAGCCTTGACAGTTATGTTGAGCTGAGGCAGTATTTGAGCAGACACTGGGGATCTGTGGTTAAGCCAGAAATGGCACCTTCACCCTTGTGGATCTTGTTCACATGTTCCTGTGTGTGAGCAGGTTCAGCGGATGTGAATGCAACAGGGTTCGTAATGATGACAAAGTCACCACTCTTTACATATCGAGGGATGGCTGCTTTACAGGGGATACATGTGTGCGATGTATCCGGGAATGCCCTGTGCATAGTCATGCCTAATATGTGCGAAAACGTAGATGCACATATTTTCCAATGAGCCAAGGTACAAAAGCCAGTTATGGTCGCGGATGCCTTGCATGAAGTGGGGTAGCTTGGGGACCTGTTTCATATACATTCGAGCCCAATTGTACATCGGGTACTTCTCGTTGTCGAATGCTACTAGCGTTTCCACCAGCTTCAGATCGGATGCCAAGTTCACCAATTCACGATGAGCCTTGAGCTATATACCGAGCATTTTGACATGCTGTTCTCACATCTTCTATTGTACACATCAGTTTGTTGAGTAGCACTGAATGTTGCTCGCAGAATGTCTCGGTCCACAAATCAAATAGAACTTGCGAGTGATCTGGTGAGCATCCAAGGCTTTCCATCGGTAGTACTTTCCATTTAGTATCTGTATTACAGATACGCTGTACTGTACAGGTTGATTTAAAACCGCTGCTCTCAAGAGTCGCTCCAGGACACTGAAAGGCATAGAGAACTATATGGAAAGGACCGGGACTTGGGATTATGTTGGCTTGGAACTGTAGATTCGGGAAAGACTCGTAAGGCTCGTCCACTCATGGGCTAGTGCATTTATGGGAGACAGTACATGCACTTTGTCCGGTTTGATAGATTCCGTGTTGGATGCTGACGTACGAGGAAGTGAATTATATGCTGTCCAGACAGGGTCAGGTTGGTGTCGCATGGTACAGCTAGCTCAATAACTGGATTGGCATAATTGCGATGGTAACAGCAACATCTATGATAGTTTATAAAATGCAGGTCCTCTGAGCTGTTCCTCATTCATCGCCAGTGTGAAGTTCGGATAAGAATAACTCGTGGTACGACAGTCATGAGTACATCCTTCAACGATCTTGCCGATTAGTTGTGTGTAGGCGTTGCGTACTCGGTGACCAACTCTACGGTTTCATCCACGCAGGGTGACATCCATGGGTTCTCAAGGATGACAACCTCAAGGATGAAATCACCTTCAGTCAAGTAACTACCATTCGGGCGGGTAAGGAAGAGGGGAGACTGGAATCTCTAACACCGGGGTAGACGCGTCTTTGTGAATGTGTATGCCCCCCTAAGAGGCGAAATGGACATGACGACCTAGTTCCCTGGTGTGATCCTTCTAATTTGGTGGTTTCTCAGAATTATTTTATTGGAGGTGATCTCAATGGGCACTCGGCTCTTTAGGATCCAATCCAACCGTCTGATGTGCTTGGAGAGGAGTTCGGAGATTGGCTGAGGGTAAATTACCTGCTGTCTGAATGACGAATCGTCGACACCGCTTAATTCGGGAACGGGCGGATTGAATACACAGGATATTTCAGTGATACACAATTCCCGCCTGGGAGAGGAGGAGTGGTGCTGCTTAGATGACCTAGGGTCGGATCATTATCCGATACTCAGTAAGGTTGACCTGGAGGTCAATACCCTGGCTGAGGGGAAACCAAGGCTAAAATGGAATTAAAACAGGGCAAACTGGACATCCTATCGCGATGCGTTAGATGCGAAGTGCGCTGAGTTCCAGGACCAGAACAAGGGGTCGTCTTTGAAGGAGAGGGTTTCCTTTCTCTCAGAGGCGATTCAGGGTGTAACTAGGACCCACATCTGGATGGTGCGAACGAAAAGGCCTGGTAAGAAGCACCTAACCATGGTGCCCGCCCATTTCCAGTGTTGAAATTCCAGAAATATAAACAACATCCAGAAAATATTTAATGAATAAAATTTTAAAAAATGGAAACAAATATTTTTTTATAATGGGCTCCTCCACCCCTTTGGAATCATCAACATTTATCCATCCACTATATACATTCAGATAGTGGAATGATTAATCCATATATTATAAATTACAAATGTGACATTATACATAAATATTCAACAATACTAACATAGTATTAAATAAAAATAAAGAAGCCTGTTTTGATGGAATAATTGCAAGAAATGCTTCACATAGTCCAATAATTTAATAT
>JAUZND010017085.1:0-26855 GCA_034780555.1 Coelogynopora nodosa | reverse complement strand
GTAACATACATACAATATTTATAACGCACATACAAATGTTGATGAAAGTAGTTTTGATACTGTTTGGACGGCATAGTTGAATGCAGCACTATTGTGTTACGCATATTTAAATAAATAAAAAAATGTAATCAAATTTTGTGACTATATAGTCTGACGAAAAATATAAATGGAATAAGAGGAACAGAATTCGCTACCCATGGTAAATTGCAGCGCTAAAAAAGCCTGTTGTTAATAAGCCGGTATAGTGTATAATATGTTTATCTATATTATTATAACTTCTTTCTAAATTCATTATACTATAGCTAATGAGTGTTATTTTTTATTAGAAATATGGTCTAAAATACATTTATTTATTACCTCTTTCAATGATATACTGCAGTTCACGAGTGAAAATAATTGTAATATATAAAATATTAAAAGATACTAATGAAACCATTAAGATTTAAATAATAACACAATATGGATGTAAAATAAGCCTGAATTTTATATTTAGCTAAAAACCAATTACTTTCAATCAAACGTGCTGAGAACATTAGAGTCATTCAGAGGAAAATAACATTGACTTATAGATTATTTATAAATAAAATATGTCAATATATGTGTAAAATACTTTTTTAACGATTACGTTTTAGTATGGTATAAGTAAAATTGAAAAAAATATATAAATAGTTTAATTGATTTTAACTTATATTTTCATTATTGGCCTGTCTATTTAAATTCCCACGCTTCAACAAAAATGTTATATTGATAGGTTTTTCCATTAAGTTAATATATTAATTATGATTCTAATAGACATAGCCCGCCGTATGCACACACGCTCGTGCGTACAATTCAAAATCAGACTGGTGCCCTTTTTAAGAAACCTAACCAAAAAATACAAAGAAAGACTAGATACTTCTGAAAACTTTTTTTAATTAAAAATATAATTTTTTTGTATCTACTAAAAAGGCATTTTTTATTTATTTAATTGTGCCCTGAAAATGTTGCGAACAATTAAATAAAGGCTGCTTGCATCCCTGATAGGTGTTAATAATTGTTCATTAAATTTTATAGAATGTATCTTAAATTTTAAAGTTATATAATTAAATGCGTTTAAAGTAAAAACATAACAATCCATAACACAGTATATAATTTTTATGAATCATAATATTGTTCAATATTTTGTACAAGATAACATTGCAGTGTGTTTTAACATATTAAGAAAAATAAATAAATGTAACCAGTAACATCACACATTGTTAATTTCTAGCGAATATTTTAAAGTCCAAGATTTATGGTGTAAGTTTTTATCAATTACTATTCATGCTGCTTATTTGTAATGTAAAGTCAATATAAAGTATTTTTGTCAATTTGTTAATATTAATTCGCTATTTATTTTAACACATTGTCATTGAAATATATATTTAATTCTTAGACCTCTATCTATTTAATTATTTATCTTGACTTTGAGGAATTATTCCACATTTTCATAGTAAATTCCGCATTAAGGTCTCATTATTCTGCATTGTTCTAATCTTGCAAAAAATTTACACTACTTTAAGCTTTGACATATTTACTTGGATTAATGGATTCCTACCTTAACTTGCCTAACCTTAAATCTAACCTAACTTGCCTTTAGCTTTATTATTATTAGCTATAGACTTATACTATAACTTTTAAGGCTATAACCTTGTCTTTATAACCTAACATTATTACTTAGGTCTTAATTGAATGATAACCACAATTTCTCTAATGCATCATTTCCTTACATTATGTAAATGGCATGCTTGCAATTCCTTGATAATTCTTTGCCTTTGGAAGTATATTTGGTCAAATGGCAATGCAAAGGCTTTTTGCACAAATAAATAATTTTTATTCGGCACTGTAAATTGTAATCAATTTAGTAATGGGAAAGGGTTTAACAATATTATTTTATATATTCATAAAACATTGTATATATTTTTTGACTGTGTTAATAATTATGTTATGAATATAGTTTGTGATCTCCAAAAACTAAAAAGTGCTTATTATAAATCTCTTACTTCAATTTTTTTACATATTTTATATCTATAACAAATTTAAATTATCAGCTAGACATTCATACTTTCCTATATATGGAAAATTACTCATTATATATATAGCATATTATTTATTTTTATGTTTAAGCACATTAAGACAAAATCGAAATCTACATATTTAATTGAACAGGAATACACTTTTAATGTATCAATAAATATTAAATACGACATGATATATTAATTATAAGATCCGCTATATTTTTACAGTTATCGCTTCAGTTTTCAAAATTCGGTGAATTTTAGTCATTTTTTAGAATTTTTGCATGGTAAGAAAATTGTTCGTATTAATTTTTAGGTAATGTTTTTCATACCAAAATGATCATTGAAATGTTCTCTTTCTTTTGTGCTAATTTTCTTTTCATTATACTTTTTATTTTATTAATAATCAAGTGATTTACATACCATGTAAAAACACGTTTTATTTGAAATAACCGATAAATTAATCAATACTGAAGTGCTTAATTAAGTTTGATATTATTGATTTTATCTAATTACAAAAATAGATTTGTGTTTTAAAAGTAATTTATTATTTCATAATTTTATATTCTGTACTGTGTCAAAGGAATATATACTGGTCTAAATCAAGGCTATTAAAAATAACAATATGAATACAATGTCAATGATCATGATATTGAGCTATATATAAGTGATAGCTATAATCAGTTGCAGCAGTTACACTAAAATAAAATAATGGTCACTATTAATAATACAGCTAATAAATTAAAACAAAATTGACTATTGTTAATTAATTATCTAAGATTAAAAAAATCTTAAGATAAAAAAATATTTTTGTTAAATTATAAAAATATATATAAAATCAAAATTAATTAAATATGGCAAATATCATGGCATGAAAACAATTCAGAAAAAATTAATTTAAAAGTGATAGGTATAGTATATAATTAAATAAACATTTGTTATGTAATAATAGTATGACTTTTAAAATTATTAATATTTATAATGTTTTAAAATGTTTATTTTATTTAAAACAAATGAATGATTACTCTATTTCTTTAGAAGATATATTGTTTACCATGCATTTTAACCAACAATTTAGGTATCTTTTGACCTGGGGACATTTTGACTGTATAATACTGCTTAAACCTTAATGACAATATGGCTATATACTGTCAATAGCTTTCACATATATAAATATAATAATATAAATAAATTATAGTCATAAATATAGTTAACATAGTTATATATATAAAAATATATATCAGCTCTATATTTTATTTGAATAAATGTAGTTATAGCTTTATAATTTTTGTTATGTAATAAACTTTAAATCATATATGATATTCATGATTAAATAATAACATTAAAAAATTCTATTTTATTTTAATGTAAAACCTGGTTGAAATAATTTACTTAATGAAAAATAATTAAATACAATATATAAATTAATATATTTTTATAGTTTATATAAAATCATAAAATAAAAAAACATATAAATAAACTCAACACAGTGTTTGTATTGCCTGCTTAAGTGAAGGAACATAAATTAAACACATATGCTGTGTCCCTAATCAGAAAAGGTTAATAACTGTCACAAAATACTTCATAAGAATATTTTTAACTAGCAAAATTAAATATAAAGATGTTTGTTTGAGCACTAACTACATTTTATATATGTTGAGCAGAAATGCAGATGATCATCTTTGGTAAAAAATGATTTAAAATTTTCAGGAGTCATCATCCATAATGTATGTAATTTAATTTTTTACTACATGAAGTGATGTCTAGATTAAATTAATTTTTAAATTTCATCACACATGTTTTAAATGTGTATATATATCATATTATAATTGATTCTATAAATGTGTTCAAGAATAGGTCCATTAAGTGTTTTTTCATATTTTGTTTCTTAAAACAACATATATTTTCGAGCAGACAATTTTTAATAAATACTTCAGTTTAACTCATTTAAAAGATAGTCTTTAAATGTTATGAATATCATATTTCAAGTTTTTAAACCATGTCTGAAAGTAGTTAAACCTAAGGAGGGCTGTTCTGGTAAAATAATCCATTCAAGCATATTTTTCACAAAAAATATTGCAATATTACTAGAGTTATAAAAATTTTAGTAAAGGGTTGCTGAAACCCACTCTCTCCACAATAGCAACCATTGATGGGAAATAGAGATATCCATATCAGGTTAAGTTTGCCAATTAAATGTTTATATTTTTTAAATAATGCTAAAATACATTGTTTCAGATATTACTATTGTCAGAATAGGAACTATGTAAATTATGTGTGAGATAATTCTAGGATACACCATTATAGCCATACCATAAATACCAATAATTTTCTAGTTTTGTGGATGTTTTACTATTGTAAATTATGTAAATTACAGTACATGTAATGACAGATATTAAAATAGTTTTATAAAATGTTTGTATTCACTTACTGATTCCAATTTTAATATTAAATATCAACTGATAATTAAATTTAAAAAATTAAATCAGGGTTTGTTGGCATCTTTTAGAATCTGCTTTTTATGTTTTGTGAGATTTTTTTAACTAACTTACATCATGACATATGTTAAATCTACTTGTTTTGTCTATAGTTGTTTTATTATAATTAGTCTAGACTTATTTTAACTATCTGGTAATTTAAGTACATAAGTACAAAGACAACAAAGAAAGGAGCACTAATTCTAGATTAGTTTATGTTTTGATCATGTTTAAAAGCCCTAATCAACTTAATTTTTAATGTATTTTAACTCATAACATGTTAGAATCGTTCACCTACCTGACTGAACACTTCAATAAAATAGTAGTTTTTTATTTAAAAAAATAATGACAAAATTAATTTTTTTATATTACTTTAAATAACTTTTCAAATTGAAATTATATATGCACACACTCTAGTTTTAAAATGATTTGAAACACCATAAAAATCATGAACTTTCATTAACTATTGTATGGTTTTGTAAAAGTAATGTTTTTAGCTCATGAAGTGTTGCATACAAATTTATTGCAAAGTAGCTACTATGGGCTATTTATTTTTTATCAAAATTAGAAAATTGTTTAAAAAATTTCTGTTGAATAGTTGAATATTGATATTGTGTTGAATTGATTATTGAATGTTGTGATTGTTGAATTGTGCATCTTGTCTATATTTTTATATGATTTACCTAATTTTAATAGCCTATTCATAATATTTATAAAATTTATTTGATATTATATTAATGTAAATTAACGGATACATTTTAGCATATTTTTCAAACCTTTTATTAATTTTACTTATAAATTCCATTGTATATTTGATTGCTTTGCAGCGTTCAATATGGCCGACATTGATGAAGACATTCTACAAGATCTTTACACCTGGGTGGATCAAATAAGCCTTAGCAGACCCAAGAAAAATATTGTTCGTGACTTTTCTGATGGTGTACTCATGGCTGAAGTAGTCAAACACTACTTTCCCAAGTTAGTGGATATTCACAACTTTCAGGCGTGTCATGCCACCAATCAAAAGAAAAAGAACTGGCAGGTTCTTAACTGGAAAGTATTCAAAAAACTAAATTTTGAACTATCCAATGACGTCATCGATAGCATTATCAATTGCAAACCGGGAACAGTGGAGCGAGTCTTGCTTCTTCTCCGCTCCAAAATGGACACTCAGTTAACTGACGGAAACAAAATCTCAGATCAACCAGAGGCCGATCAAGGTCCCTATCAGCCGCACAACCCCTCTCCACGCTATACTGGTGAACAGAAGGTGTCAGGGCGTGGCGGTGGTGGAGGTGGTCCAATGATGAAAAAGACCGCCTCTTTGCAATACTTGCCACCCAATGCTTCAGACGCGGGAATCCCTCGACTTACCTACGAGGAGAAGGTCCAGGAATGTCTGGCCAAGGACGAGACAATCGAGATACTACAGGCAAAAGTTCGTCGTTTAGAACACCTATTACATCTGAAGGATGTTCGTATTGATGATCTTCAGTCAAGGATGGATAACTTACGACCAACTGGGGCTGCTTTTGCGGAAACTCACACTACTAAGAAGGCAATGCTGCCAAGAGTCAACTGAATGAATAGTTTCACCTTAAGTCACTCACTACATTTTCTAACTTACTACTTTTTTTTAATCTCATAATTGTGACCCTACTAAATGTGATTGGATTACTCGTCAGATTATTGCTGCTTAGTTTAGAGGATTTTCAAAATATTTTCAAAATTTCTTTATTCTAATAGTTATAATTATATAATAATAAGACTACATTCAGACATGTACTATTAATAAAATTATGCTACTTGCAAAATTGATGTAAATACTGTAATTCTATTCAGATTATTGAAAACTTATTATTGAAGCTGTTTTTATTGACACCTAAATTGTGTTAATTCCTTTTATAAATTTGTATATATTTTGTTTATTCGCCTCTTTTTACATTGTGTGTGCATTTTATTGCGAATTCTTTTCACTTCGCGTGAATATTTTATAACATCATTCCTGCAAATTAATACTATTATATATAGTAACATATTTGACTCACATAGATCATATTATTCTGAAATATATATTAAATGTTATTATTAGAAGAGTAAAATCAGGAGTACAATATTTGTGTTTATTGTCGTATGTATAGATGATGGATTATCACTATTTCGTTAAACATTAAAAAAATTGAAATTAAAAAAATATGTTATGTACATGTTAGTATCAGTAACTAAATCGATGTATTAATCTTTTTAAGATAGTAAGAATTTTGTTTAAATTTATTTGAAAAGTTGTTTATGATTTTAGCATTCTTAAATTTGGATACAGTTTATTAAACACGAATTAGTAGCTATCGATTTTATTCTTTCAAAATATGTAGTAATACTGTGTGTTTGGTGTCTTGCCCTTGTTATATTTTTGTGTTGTTATGTTTCTTGTAACCAAAGCATTTTATGTGTACTTTTTAATTGGTTCAATAGGCCTACATTCTACAACATTGCTGATATTTTACATATGAACTATATAAATACAATATTATTATATTATTGTCTCATGCATACATGATTTAGTTTTTGATAATAATTATCCTCAATTTAATTTTACGTTAAAATTACAATAGGTGAAGGTGAAAGAATCTGGAGGTCCAATTTGCATATTAGGAATTGAAAGTTATTCAATACTTTTCGAATAACACATTTCATTGCAATTACGATCAGACTAAGTACTTAGGAATAAATAGTTAATGTTTAGTATTACATTTTATGCATAACATAAACTTAAATAAATCTAATTTTATGTGTATTGTATATCCCCTGTATATATTTTATTATGTAATATTCTCTAATATATATATAATTATAATGTATTTTACATAATAATATACATATACAGAAGATATATCTATATTAAATTGAGGCTGTTTATGTTATGTATTAAAAACAAGTAATACTCTACAATAACTATTTACTCATATATGTAGTAGTAAATACGTTAGTATTTATAGCTTTTTGACATGTTTCATAAAATGATGCAGCGAGAAATTTATTTAGTTATATCTTCTAAATATTTTACCTATTTAATATATTTTAAAAATATATTTGTAGGCTATAAATTCAATATAGTTACTCAACGTATATAAGATAGCAAATAATTATTATAATAATATGTATCGCGAAGGTAATTTCCATATAATATTATTATTAATAAAGTACTAGTGGCATATACGGACATTGATAATTTCAAAAAGTTAATTATTTAAAAGGAAACTATTTACGCATGTGTACATAAATTATTAGGCTACGTATGTGTACGATACATATCCACTATCAGAGATCATCTAAAAATGTATTTTTCAATCTAATAATCGGTCTAAGTTAATAGCGGATGTAGATATTATATAAAGTATTTATAAATGTATTCATTTGTAAAGCTAATTATGCTAACGAGAATCAGTGATTACTAGAGTCCTTTATTACTGCTATAATTATTATCAGCTGCTAAATATGCGACTAATGAATTTTACCTAAATCCCACTGTATTCTTGTTCAATACAACATTTAATAATTAAGCATAACAAAAATTAAAAAATAAAACGTTATATTGAATATGCCACAATAGAACGATATTTAATAGAAAATGCCGCATCGTTTTTAATTGTAAAATATTGTTCATTTTTTTTAAAAAAAGGGTTTAAATATGTAATATTTACTATCTACATTACAATATCTACACAGTGAGTGATAGTTGCACCTTATATATTTCTTGAATATTAACCCATTACAGTATTTCAGTCTTACAGTATTTCCTGTATAGAGGTTATTCTATTCTTAATTTCCATATTCTTAATGTAATTGCAATATTTACAGTAGGCTAATTTGGCATGTTGGTTGACTTCTTCAACTAAAGAATTTATTTCGATGTATTTTTAATATTGTAGTTCTATAGTGTACAAATTTCAAAATATCCTCATGCAATTCCAAACCTATATGACAACTATACTTAGCAAAAAGAAAAGAGGTTTACAAACTTACTATAAATATTTTTTATTGATACTTATTGCGATCCTAAGTATGTGATATTATTAACATCTGCTCTGTACAATAAATAGTACATTATTGAAGATGCAGTGGCAATATAGTAAATTCCCATATATAAAATCCTGCATAGTATAGGTACCCATTGGAAAAAGTGGCATCTACTTTTAATGAAGAACATTAAATTCAGTGTTGAACAATTGTTGTTGAATAAGACTCGAAATAATAAACATTATTTTTTGCGACAATGTCGTAAGATATGACAATATACATTTTGTTTAACGACAGATACTGTCAGTATAAAAATGTGATTTTCCCTTTGCAACATGATTAATAGGAATATATAAAAAAGAAGCCTATGTTGCTGTAAAATTAGTATTATTAAAAATTGTACAGCAACATAGGCTTCTTTTTTATATATTACTGCGAGTATAGTTGAAGCTTCTGTGCAAGCCTTGCATTTAATCTTTCATTGCGTATAAAATATGTGGTCCAAAGCATTATTCAACATTTCATGATTTTAACAAATCTAAAAAATGTAGCTACAATAATAGGGATCGACACTAATTTTAGATAAACTTTGAAATTAAAAACCAAAAATTATTTGTTGGTCCACACTGTCTAAATATATACATTGTGTATAGCGTAGTATAGTAAAATACTGTATATTTACAAATTTGTCAAAATAAAAAATATATTTAAAAAAATTATTATTTAGGTTTACCAAAAAATAGACGAATTTTAGACCACATCAGGATTGCCATTCGATTTTTTAAATTGAAAAACGTAGGCAGAGCTTTATTTAAGCATAATTTACATTTTTGAAATGCACATTCTATTTTTATATAACAATTTAAAAATATATATTTATCCAGAAATAAAATCTAGCACATTAATGTATTGAGTATTTACAAATTACTTATTTAAAATTTATATTTACACAAGAAAGTTTCGTAGATTAATTTCGATGACAAACAATACATTTGTTTTTTGGTATTTACATTGGTATTTTTTAATTTTATTTATTTTACTGCAAAAATTCCATTAACAAAATATTCAATGTTACGTTCTATATTTGTAAATAATTAAAGTAGATTCACCTAGCTTTAACAGTAATTTTTTAATTAGTAATAGTATCAATTGTTTAATACTACAAATATATCTAAAATAAAAACCTTCTAGAAAATCATGTTTTGTCACACTCATCATTAATACAACTATAATCAATATACTGTATATTCATTACCTTAACGTAAAAGGAAACTGAAAGAAAAACAATTATTTTTGATAATGAAAATTATGGCAAAAGAATTTGTTTATATATTTATACCCTTGCTTTTATAACAAACATATTTCTTGCAGCATTAAAATGCCATCATCATTATAACAGAACAATAAATTCTAGACAGTAAAAATCAAGTTCTACGAGGCTATGCACACTATTTTTTGCAATTTTATATTAAATATAATATAAAACAAATTTTTAATGCTACAATAATTAAATAATGAATAGTGAACATAATTTTATTTATTATCAATGTTATAAGGACATACAATATCAACATGCTATCCATGACCTTACCCAAAACAAAAAATCGTAGTATAAAAAGTATGTACTTTTCAATCGAAGCACAGTACATTTAAATAAATCTCTATTCTTTTACACAATAGCAGTCTCCAGTTCAGGTCGTTCGATAAAATGTTTCTGTGACATATAGTACTACAGTGCAATGTAAAAATACGAGCATGTGTTCACTATGAATTACTTGTCATATATTTTTAAAGACTCATAATAACACGATTCCAGTTTCCTTGTTTGTTTGGGGATAATCGTTTGCTCGGATTATACTTTTTGAAAAAGTATAATGTGAAATTTGTTAATACAAAAATACTAGTACTATTTAGTTACATACAATTTTATTTAGCGCTATTGTCATTGATAAAATGTTGTGAGTCTGAAACATAAATGAGTAGTAATATAAAAGATTACATAAGTAAAAAATATAAACATAAATAATTCTAGAAATCGTAAATCAGTATCTAAAATCGTGGTTTTTACACCTAAATCGTAAAAGTAACCAGGTCTTAAATAAGTATCACGTAACCTTTAATACAACCCTCTAAGAACGTTTGTGAAAAACAAAATATCAGATTAAATAGTAATATTTTATTAATCAAAATATATTAAAAGTAACATTAAATGCGATATAAATAGCTTTGAAAATAGTTAAATGCTGGGTAAATAGCTGAATCTATCAATGCCAACATCAAATAATACAATAACAGTGACTAAAGATAATAAATATATTGTTATCAAAAATATATAATTAAGTAGAGGTTCATAGAACAATAATGTATCAAAAATATCCTACTTAGTACAAAACGAGCATAACATTTATAAACACTCCAAAATATACGAAATGCGAAAACACTTGACAGAGATATTGGGAGATAAAGCAACCAGCAAGATAAAATGCGAAAGTTCAATAAATTGGAGGTTTGATAAAAAAAAACACGATTATAGAAATCAATTATAAAAGTATAAAATAAGCATAAAAAGCAGTCAACTTCAAGAGCATACACCGGTTCGGAATGACTACTCCGAAAACATTTCAAAATTTATACATATATTAGACAAAAAATTACTAAACCAAACTGACTGGAAGTCAATAAAATGCACGCATTTTTAACTTATTATATCCTAATTTATTAAGCTATGAATGTATAAAAACGGAGGCATTGGAGCATAACTGAACGTGGCATATAAATGAACTAGAACATAAACATAGCAAAAGATAAGAAAATAGGAGAAAATATTCATAACAATTAAATTTTAAAATAATGTGCAACACATTCATTGGTATCAGTTTGTAAGTGTAATTGGCCGGTAGAGTTCACCCTATACAACATTTTATTTGAAATAGAATCTATGTTTACGAAATATTATCAGTCACGGTACAGCCGCCGCTCCTGACATTTATAACAGTATACCTGACTGTATAACTACTAACGTTACATAATTATGAATATATTTATAATAATTAATATTACATAATAAATAACATTTCGAGAAACAGTTCCAAATTATAATAGGTGAATAATTTTTTTACAATCAACTATTTTATCACAAATTAGTAAAACGAAAGTAAAATTAATGAATACTATTTTATTCTAAAATTTTAATATATATCAAAAAATGTACAATGTACATTGAAAACATTTTTAATATAACGCAGGATTTCATGGAAGAAAAAACTAAAAATAATTAAATACCGCAGCAAATTTAAAAAATACCGCAAGCAGTATCATTTCGTAAATACGACATACTAACCCAATAATTGCAAATATATATTGCACCATTCATAAAGTTACAGTATACAACACGACTACTACTACTAAAGAAGAAGAAGAAGCAGCTAAGTGGAACATTCAACGGCATCTAGACATGCGCAGGTAAGTTCTTCCCAACAGTCCCCGTCTTGCCACGCAGCGCCAGTGGCGGCACATTCTCCACTCCTCCCCCGGCCACTAGTTTACCCATGCCGACAGCCTCCTCAGAGGAGGGGGGAAAACAGAGGGGCCGACGTCTCCGCCAACGTGCCGCATCAGCCGCCCTCGAGGTCATCTTCTCCTCGTCTCCTCCCCCTCCCCCCCTGGGGGCCGGCGGCCCAGTGGGGGTGGTACCGGCCACAGGGGGGGTACCGGGGATGTCCAGGTCCCAGATACCCTCGGGGGTGGGTGGCGGGGGGAAGGCGGCCCGATGGCGGGAGCAGTGGCGCATTTTGTCCTCGATCTCGGCCGGGGTGAGCCCGGTGTTCTGGTAGTACTGGGAGTAGAGAGAGAGAGGGGGGTTTCACCAGTTTGAAATCGTAAATGATTTTTTAATTTATCGTGGTGAATCATTTGGTTGTATAATACTAGAAAGGAAAGAGAGGGGAGGGGTGTTGTTTAAAATGTCTGGTCATCTAATCAGACAAAATAATGAGATATTTATTTCACAGACTTGAGACTACCTTAGCCTTATTAAAAGTATAACTCGTATTTTCAAATACATAATTTCATAGTTTTTCGATAAATATAATCTTTGTATGTTATCTGACGATACATTTGATGGTAACAATCTAATCCATAGTGTCGTTTTTTTAATTTTTTATTAAAAAAATATTCTGATTTGATAATTTACAGTTACCCACATTTTACCCGCACCTCCATGGTTAAACAATCTTTGCAATCTTAACAATTTTACATTCAAATTGTTAAAATTAAATAACAATATTTTGAATTGGTCAATAAATTTCCATACTGTTTCATGATACATAGAACATCAGTAATAAAATAATACTGGTAAAGAAACGTTTAATAACAAAGTTATGACATATTATATAAAAATAGATTATAATTACTTAAAGTGAGGTTTCTACTCTGATCAACTGGTAAAAAATTTTGTCAACTTGCTAGATTCGGGTCGATAAGGTCACCACCACAGCAACTACTTTGAGAAAAATAATCAATATCAAAGTTATCAACTTCATTTAAAAAATGTTGTGTATTTCAAAAAACTTAAAATATTAAGCTGTGTTATCTCTACATCTAAAATAGTAATTTTCATGATTGCTAGAATCCTCCGATAAATTATGTTTCATTATGAAACTTTTAAAAATAATAATTCTTTCTTTGAGGAAGAACACGGTAATCGACTTTATACAACTCCTATAAAAAGAATATGAACAGAGTAAATAGGTCCAATAAACTCAGTTCAAAATTAAAAGATAGGTAGTCAAATTATAAATTTACTTAATATAGGGGTGGGGGGCAATCAATTACTAAACAAACCAAGGTTATAATGATGATAATGAGCAGACTATTAACTTATGGCTTACCTGGTAACACTCAAAACACCAGAATGCCGGCAATTTGCGACGGTCATCTTTCTTGCGCTCAACAGCATTATATTTGTGACCACGAAATGAGTTCCTGAAGGGAGTCAAAGATAAATAGAGTTACAAATTATAATGTTATGTGTGTTATGCTATTTTATTACAATAATTTATAATTATAAATAGTAAATAATTCATCTAACATTACATTTATGGTAAACAAATTGTTGTCCAAAAATAATACATTTCAGTAATTATACTTAATTATATTTAAAGAAATCAATAACTTTAAATAAATTTAAATAACGACGGTATATTAAGTAGATTGGCAACTACCTAAACTTATATTAGCTGGTGGCATTTTTAAATATTTTGCAAAATCAATGATAAACAGGATAAATACAGGATATACACATAAATTGTGTATCAAAATACGCACTACGTATAAATAATAAAACCTTTTCGATGTATGATAATATAATACATGCGATTACAATTCAATTAGTTACACAACTAGCAAATTACGTACCTTATTTAATATGTTAAAGTGTTTCAATACTAAATAATAGTTTTTGTAGAAACACGGTATCTGTTTTATGCATAAATGATTTTTCTAAATAAGTTGAACACTACCATATATTATTATTAAAGTGATTGTAAAGTTTGAATGTCACCAAGAAAACGGTGCTAACATTTAAAATTATCTAATTATGAGTGTGTTATTTTAGACACGTGAAAACATTCTATAGACAATAATTATAACAGAACATTGAAAATGATAACAAGAATGACATAAAATATTCCCTGATTTGCTGATTTGCACCTCATATGCATATCGACATTCGAATTTATCGTATTTTTATTTCTACAACTTTAGAAAAAATCTTTTAAAACATATTTTAATGATTTATTTTCATCATGTTTTCGAAGTATTTTTCAGAATATTTTAATGTATAATTGAACTTAATACGACCGAAATTATTATATAGATCAATAACTGAATAGTATATTGATTAAAAATTCCGGAATAATAAATTATCAAATCCGCACTAGAAAATAATTAATTATTATACAAAATTATAGCATAATGTTTATTGCTTTTTTGATATCCTAAATTTCCCTTTTTATTATTTTTCCGATTTTCCCCATATTTAGATCACGCGAGTGCTCCACAATGTGGAGTATCAGTACCACAGGATCACCCATGAAACCCACTTGGGTGTGGTCTGCTTCCCCTCAGCTCGGTTGCTCTCCACACAGGCAGTCAGCGGTCCCCGCGCCACCACCCCACCCGTCAGGTCTCCACACTCCCCGGGAGGGAACACCGCTGAGGCCGCTCTCACGCTGTTGCCAGTGGTGAGGTCACCCGGCTTATAGTCCTGTTCAGATGCCTCTGTGTTGAAGATGGGTGGTGGAGGGTTCGCATTGGTCGGCTGAGAATCAGACTTCAAGGAGGGCAGCTGGGTCTCCGAGGATTGAGACTTGAGCTGAAGGAAGCCGAGTGTGACATTGTTTACTATGAAACATGCCCCTGATTTCGTCTTTAAAAATTTACATTTGCAATATTTTACTATAAATTTATTATTGTAATATTTATTATTGCATATATTAATTAATCATAATATCGTTTTTTGTCCACTATAATTAGACGATCTATACCAAAACAATCGTAAATATCATTTTTCCCAGCCTGACAAGGACTTTAATAACTAAATAATTTTAAATTATAACTATGGGTAAGGATTTTTTTAATATATATTTTAATATTACAAGTTTTCAATATAACAAAAAATAACGTTTCAGATAACTTTATTTTTATATTTTATTATATATTATTATAATAAATAATATAATCTGTACAAAAGTATTAAATCTTTCTGAAAATTTAAGAGAACAAAATCATATGTTAATTGAGTATGCGTAGTTGCCAAATGCTCAGAGTCAACAATTAAGACATAATGAAAAGACTTTATAAATGCAAAATGTATAAATATGAGTACATCTTGTAAGTGCAACAACAGTATCCATATTATAAACTAAACAAAAAATAAAAATTTCGATTTAACTTGTATCAACATAAGAAACAATGAAAGTAAAATATCTAAACGATAAAATAGTTGTGTACGTGTATCTTTGTGCGATAAAAATAATTACAAAAATTGTATTGTTTACAAATATATGGCATATACAAAATTCCTCATAAGAATCAAGTACCAAAGTTTTAAAAATATATTTAATAGCGATGAACAATCTCGCTCACATCAGTTAAATTCAGTATATATGAGAAGCCTTACATTTCAAAAAGACTATTAACAGCTTTTTCCACCTTTTTGTAATGTTTTCATCTATTGTACATATTGTTTAATAATCATAAAAAATCAATCCATGTACATTATGTTTTCTGTAATTCAAAATTTTGGAAACTTATTTTTTCATTTTACAAAAATTAGCCTAAGCAATTGCAATATAGAATTTTTTTGTTAGTTAGTTTTTTCGATTCCATTTTTTGACGAAGGTGGACCTTGTAAACGAAGGCAACCTTGTAAAATACTTATAAACTAAGTATATCATTATATCAACAACTTTATCAACAGTTTATTTAGAAGGTTTTTATTAAAATCTAAATTGGAAGTATGAAAAAAATATTTTTGTAAAAACTTTTTGAAAAACGATATAAAATTTATCATAAGAAAACAATGAAAATGACTAAAATACAAAAAAGTACCTACAAAATTGGAGCCAAAATATCAAAATTCGAGCTTTCAAGCCAGAATTTTCAAATTCAATTTATGGTTGAAAATTTAATCCACTGTACAAATTCTGATTTATTAATTTTAATTAGTTATAATATCAAAGATTATAAAAAACGCATTGAAGTTTTCAAATGTTTTTGTTATAACTTATAAATAAAGTATACAAGTATTTTACAATTTGATAATTGTATTTAATTATAAAATAAGATTTTAAAATGTTTAAGCAACGTCCATACATTTTAAAAAGTAGAGGTAAAGACCATTTCATTAAAAAAACTCTCATTTACATTAATATTGTTCAATAAACAAAATTCAATTGATCAAAATTTTAAATTAAATATCTCAATTTTTTAAATTTATATACAAGTAAGAACTTGTATTAAAATAGTAAATACAAAGTGAAATGATGGCCACACTATAAAACACACTTATTGGAAATTTAACTAAACTAAGAACGATGATGTAAAAGTTAATTGTAAGTAACAAATATTGTTTTAAATTGTTTACATTACGAAAAATAATCAATATTCTCCAACAGTAATACACAAACTAGCTCAGCCGCCATTGAAGCTATTCATTAAAACCTAAAATCCGCATTAACAAACAACAATAAAATATCACTGGAGCATAAGATAATAACAGACACAATGTAATCAGATTGCAATTCTTAAGTGGGAGGTAACTGAGAGGTTCTCACTAGAGCACAGCTGTTGGACATGCTAATTATCTGTCGAATATGGTACACACAAGCCGGGGAAGGTAGGTATCGGTTTCAGGAGAGTTAATTAGTGCTCTTATCGCCACCACGTGCAAAGTTAAATGATCAATAGATGAAGTAAGTACTTACTCTTCAGGAGTTTAAGTTGTCTCAACTAAGAATTAAATTAGTTCGCTCAGATCGTAATGAATACAACTATCTGGACCTATGGATACAAGGGGAAAAGGTTATTGTCTAAGATCTATGGATCCAGAATTTAGATCAAGATATATGGAAAAAAGTTTTACTATATTAGCTCGCGACAGATATGAGTTTGACAAAATTTTGCCATAGTCAAAATTTTGTATAATACTGAATAAATTTGAATAACCTAAATTAATACTAGTGGCGCAGTTAATATAATTATAGTTTATAGATTGCGTGCGATTGATTACGAAGATATACTAATATTAATTCTGAAATTAAATACTAAAAAAAATAGATATATATTATGGGATAATAATTATGTTTAGAAAATTTAATTATTATTATAAATTGTCGCGAAATGCATAAGATAACATGATTTAAAAAATTATTTAAATGACAAAATTTACGACATAAAAACATAATTATTTGCTTTCCTTTCCTTATTCTAAATTCAATAGTGTATCGTCCATTTCATTGTATAATCATATTAAAACATATTAACACCAAATTTGGTAGAACTGTAAAAGACATCACTGTTTAATCAAACAAATTTCATCTTGATATGTGCATCAATTAAAAAAGTATCTAATGAATACGGATACACCTTAAAATAAAAATTGGCAAAAATTGAGAAGAACGACAAAAGACCAGCTCAACTAAAGTAAACCTACCTTGAGGGTCGAGGTGGCCAGCGGTGACGAGGGCAGCTCCAGCTGCGATGATGATGACGTCACAGTAGCTCGGCCGTCATGGTGATGCAAAGAGTCGAGTGCCCGCGTTGTTGTTGTTACCACCACGGCGGTGGAGTGGGTGGAGCGATGAGGAGATGCCGGGGGAGGAGGGAGGGGCCGTTTGAAGCCCTGTTCAGTGGGGGAGCCACCCAGAGCTGGTAGGTGCCGCTTACTGCCGCCTGTAGCTGCGCTGGTAGTGGTGGGTGCTGGGAGTGGTGCTGGCTTGGTGACGTTGATAGAGGTGGGCGAGCCGCCTACTGAGATGTTGGGGTCGTCAATGCACTCCGAGTTGAAGCTCAGGTCGATGTAGGTGTTGTCTAGATCCTGTTGGGAGTGTGTCAGAATGGGTTGGGGTCCTAGTCGCTAATTACACTTATAAACACATAATTATTAAAGCCATCTACTGTAACGATGCTGCATTTAATTAATCTGTAAATTATAGCGATAAGGTAGTTAATCATTTATAATAATAGCTTGTAAATAATAATAGCTTGTAATTAAAAAACTTGAATTTTTTAGAAAGTATCAATTAATGATTACGAGCGAAGCGAAAAACCTATAATCGTAAAATAATAGTTTACCCTCTTTAGATTATATAAAATAAAGACAACCAAGAGTCACATTTAATAGAACAACATTAATATCGTCGGTTTAGATAATATTGGACCGGATTAAATAAAATTATTGTTTTTCAACTAGAAATAGACAAAATATTGGATATTTATAATCATGATCAATGACAATGGCAACACTACTGAATGGTTCACAAAGCATAAAGGGTGGGAAGAAGAGCTCGTGCAATCAAAGGACCGAGTACCATTCTGTGCTGAAATATAAACATAACTGGTGTTATAATGAACTAATCGAAGCGAAGCAACCAACCAATCAAGAAATTCAACTTAATATTGGTGATATAAAAAAGAGGGGTTCCGATTACTATACATTATTGTAAAAATCTCAAGACCCGAATAAATTAAGTGCAAATTTCCGGAACTTATGAGTCATGTATACTGTTAAAGCAGTCATTTCGGATGTTATTTATTATTGCTGTTGTGTTATTGTGTCTGCAAAAATATTATTATAACAAATGTATCAGTATCAAAAGAAGTGCTTCGTTCTGTATGAAAATTAACCCCATTCCTTTAAAATCCGCTTGAATTTTTAATTCTACAATATTATTAACTGGTTTCAATTTATAAAAATAAAAAAACAATTGTAAAATATGTATTAGACTACTCTTTTCTGACAAAAGTAGTACAATATTCTATGCCAATATTATTCATACATAATAATTATGAATTGTTACATAAAAGGCAAACAAACATTCACTAATTGATTATTCACCGGTTATTATTAGCGTTTCAAAGAAAAATTTCAGTAATTTGAATATTTGTGTTTAGCATGATGGCAGAGACATAGGCAATAATTATAGAGAAGAAATGAAAATAATATAACTTATTAATACACCTAATTTATATAACACCATCCACTCAAAAGGTGGATGCACTTTGTAAGATATTTACTATTGCATTTTATCAATCCCAGGTTTATTTAGTAAAAATGATCAAATTCACAGCTTTTCAGTCGAAACTAAATAGCCAATTTCCAGGCTTTTCCGTTAAAAAAATCAAAATCCCGGTTTGTAACAGTCGCGTCCCTGTATACAGTTATATCTATATTTTATATTTAACTTTATAAATTAATTAAGCATGACAAAATAGTTACGATAAAATAAACAAAAATTAAGCTAACATATTAAAAATAGGTAATAAAAAGTAATAATTTAAAATAGGCATTAATATTTCTCACATCAAAGCTAATTATTATCCAGTGTTACCAGTAATCACTCATATTTAAAAACAAACTTGAAAATATTGAAAATCCCTATATATTTCCAATTACCAACTGAAGTACAAATTGTGGGTAAAAAACCCTAGCTAGCTACAGACATCAAATATTATATAGTACAAAAGTATATTACGTACTTACTTAATACCGACAAGCAATATATATATATATATTAAATAATCTGTCATGCAATAAATCCGCTTAGTTAACAAGATACAACCGCGAAATAGCTGACTGTGGAATGCAGATTAATTAATCATGATGTAGGCCTACTGTATGTATTATGATGTATGATAGAAGATAGAGCTACGAAGTATTACAAGTGACAAATTAACCTTCAACGCCGTTCAATCTGGGATCTTTGAGCTTCATGGATAAGAATAACTGTTTTGTGAAATTTCAACTAAAAAAAGTATCCAAACAGAGTCTAATTTTTTAAATACTAAAAAATATGGTATAGAAACCAAATAGAAATAGGCCTGATTTTAAACATTACAAAACTGTTTGTCAAATAAAGTACTGCATGTAATGTGTTGTCAAATAAAGTACTGGATGTAATTTGCAGTCAAATAAAGTACTGGATGTAATTTGCTGTCAAATAAAGATTATTTTGCAAGAAATATTTACGTAGAAAAAACCACTAAATTATAATTTATATCAAAAAGTAGGGCAACCAATATATCAGTTTAGATTAATAAGCAAAAACAAATCTAAAAATAAAAGCTAATAATATAGCATATATGATTATCATAAACAACTGGCGGGAGATGTTCACATAAACTGCATCATCTGCCATAGTCAAGATCTAGCAGGACTCCTCACCTCGAACTTGCCATTCCCCGCAGCAGTGGTGATGGCATTGGCGGCCACAGCAGCCGCAGAGCCTCTCCTGAGATCCGCCAACTCCAGCACCCTCGTCTTGGCGTTCTTGTAGGTGAAGTTGCCGATGCGTGACTGGCGATAGTGCTGCTGTTGCTTACCAGGCCCTCTCATGTGGTGTTTCAGTTGGGGTTTCTGCTGGCTCTGTTCAAGGGATCATAATATACTACTGTAGTGAGAATGGATAGGGGCCACCTTTGCTCATTATGCCTGATACAAGCGTTTAAATTAAGGCAGAACAAAACCGATATGCATTACAAAGTATTCATTTGAGCATAATATATTTACAATATTTGCAATATATTACAATACAAACAAAAAACTGTAACATAATAGAATAGATGATCCTGGTTACAGATTTAAAAGGCAAACCAGATGATCCAAAGGATATGTATGCTTGTGGTTGCCTGGAGTTATATAGGTATATTAAAAATAAAATTAGATACTCGTATATATGCGTGCATAATAAAGTGATAGTAACCATAATATAAGCAGTTTATCATAATATTGCAGATTAAACCACAGTTAAGCAGAACAATATTATTGGAAAGTAATTATATACAGGATAATTATCAACAGGATAATTATATACAATTAAGGTACATGTGAATATGCACAACACAAAAATGGAGTGAAACTTTACACTAAGCATCTCAGAAACACAATCTTTGTTTATAGATTGCAGGAATAGAAATGTGATTGTGAAAATAGGGATAAAGAATGAGATAATTCGATACTCTTCAAATATAACAGGTTGATTTCAGTATGATCATAATATATCTTTAGTAATTGGAATCTTTAAAAGTGGCTCTATTTCTAAATTCCTAAATAACCTAGGTTAATAAAATCCTTTTGATTCTGGATTCTTCCTTTATTTTATACACTTTAGTAAAATTCAGCAATTAAGAAATTAAAGCCTGTTTTTTATTTGTCTATTATGAATATTTCTAGCTAAGTGAACCTTTCTCAGTCAATAATTATTATTTTATGTATTATTAGAGGTCATTTTAAATGTAATTGTTATAGATTTTCATTATATTTGTTACTTTGTATAAAACTTACTTGATAAGATTAATATTTAGATAAGAGGATCTTCAAAACTATATTTTGGGTGTAGGCCTATAGTCTATTATTACAGTATTGGCAGCTGATGCTTTCAATTGTTGAGTTAAAAATTTCTTAAAAATGAGAAATAAACGGGTGCATGATTTGTTACAAAATGAGAGTTCCATTTCAGATTATCTTGTAGAATCAAGCCTAAGAATTTTGTTTCATTTTTGCCTAGAAATTTCGTTTGAATTTTTAGGAGCAATTTATATTTTATTTTTATCCGAGTTTAGAATATGTTCGTTTGCTATAAGCAATTCATCGCATAGTCTATAGGTGTACCGCCTTGATTGTATTTCTTTCTGATTTTAAGAAATCCCTCTCTCAAAAATAAATTATATTTATTACAAATAACAAGTACTATGTTCATATAATGTGATTTGTATACATAACACAGAGCGTGGCCTGTCCATTTAATATATAGTTTAATATCAATGAACAAAACTAACCTGGATACTTTTTTGGGAATTTTCAGACTTAATTTTAATTTCAAACTATTTAAATAATTATTAATTTGTTAATATTATTATTAAAATCTTTGTTTGACTTTAAATTATCAATAAAATATACAAAACAAAAACTAGCAACATCAATAAAGAAAATGCATAAAACTTCAACTAATAATATAATATTAATAAAGAACTTTGAAAATACAGGAAGATTAAATACCATCTGTTCAAATATTTCCCATTTCATGATAGTGTTATACAGAATTTAGTGTGTAATCTTCATTTAAAATTAATATATTTTTAAATATGCGTTAGAATATTTTTCCGAAGACATCTCATAAATAGAAATTATCAATTTCAGGTTTCCAGTTGCGTAGTATATGAAAGTGAACCATGATCACAAATCTACTTAAATAAAACATTTCTCCGACTTGCTACGAACCCTGTGCTGTTTGTGTCCTACCGCCACTACACCACCACCACCAGCAGTGACGGAAGAGGAGGCGATACTGAGACTATCGTCGAGCAGAGTCTCGTCCATCTGAGCCAGGTCGTGGTGGTTGACAGCGTTCTTGATGGCAAAGGAGGCGTCGAAGAGTTGACAGGAGGAGGAGGCTGGGCTCAGGTCGTTCACGTGCAGTGCGAGGCTCGTGTTGGGGTCGGCTTTGGTGGGCTTGGACTCGGGTGGACTGGGGGTCCTCTTGCCTGCTGATGGAGGGGGTTATATATAGTGGATTATTTCACTAGTTATAATATGATAAGAAAGTGTGCCATTAAAATACCGAATAAACATAAATCAATACAGTTATTATTAATGATAATGTTTTACGTATTATTTAAGATTTAGTTTTTATTATTGATATCACAATTATTTGGTGGCAACTCACTAGTAGATTGACAAATGGCCTATGCAAATATTTTTCGTGAAATATTATTATATTAAAAAATACCTAAACATAGTAAATACAATTAAAAGTATTAGAAAATTTACTTTCAGTAAAAAATATTATTTAATTTTTTTAGTGTACTTCTGCGTAATATTATTATTTTAATGATAGAATGTTAAACTGTATTAAGATTTAAAGAAAATAGCGCACATTAATTTCGCTAACCATTGATTAAATGTTATATTATATTAATTTTTTTTGAAATATTAATAAATAAAAATATTGACTCGATAATAGCCATGTAGCTATTTCTATCCATATACTCTTCTAATATATTTTAAAAAGCATTCACAATATACTAATATCATTTTCTCAGACAACAAAATGTTACATACCACCACACATTCATTAATAAATATATATATATATTAACCATAACACCGCTTTATTGAAATCACACAACCAATAATGAAGGCAGTTACGGTAAGTAAAGACCCACCATGCAGACCAGCTTTGATCGGCGGTGATTGGGTAGAATCGCATTCCTTGGCAGTGCTACCGGACCTGTGAGGCGACGGTGCCATCACCACCACCCCTTCCTGCCGCCTCCTTCCCACCGCCGCTGTTGCCGTAGCAACACTACTGGCACCCGAGCGCGACTGGTGCCTGTTGAGCCGCCGCTTGACCCCTGCCGCCGTAGTCACGGCAACCGAGCGTGGCGGTGCCTTGGTCCGCAAGGGGGGTTGGGGGCTGTCATCATCGAGGGAAGAGGGGCTGGAAGGTCGGGGTGGACGGTGGGCGCCAGCGGTGCGACGACGCTTCTCGATTGGTTTGCTGGGTTCAACTGAGGAGACCTGAGTAATAGATTGGAGAGGGGAGAGTATAATATGCAACACGGGTACAGTGTGTAATTCTGTCATCACTGTGACCACATTTCCCAGACATAAAATTTTTATTCATGTAGGAATATTTTCAAAAATAATATAATTATTTCGAAAACAGTTTAATTTACAAAAATTAGATCATCACATTTAATGCTTAATTTTTCCTTTTAATGAAAAAACGTAAAACTTTACACCAAACCATAAAACAAAAATAATGCAATGTGCCAAAAAGTTGTACTATAAAAAAATAACTAATAATATTAAATTTAAATATACAGTACTGGAACAAAAATAATTTTAAAATAAAGGTTTTTTTAGCAATTATATTTACTGAATTTAGTAATTATATTAACAACACTGAATTTCAAGTAATGTGGACACCATGCGACACATGTGACACACTTCAAAACACTCACCATGGGATGTAATAAAAGTCACATATTTCACTTTAAATAAGAAACATCTATATCATATTATTTATCCTAAACACAGCCAAGCGAACACTTTGTTATAAGCAATTCAATTATTTTTATAAAATTAAAAACTTTTTAAATATATACTTCTATAAACCAACAATTTCAGCTTCAATATATTATTTACCCAAAGACAAAGTTTCGTTTCAATTAAAAGAATTCCGATAAAAAGGATATCCAATAATAAAAATTAAAATGTTGAATAAATACTATTCTACTAAACTATTAAAAAAATATGTAACAGATTAAAATAATAAGACAGGAATTATTATATACGTACAGTTCGCATTAAAATAACTTTTCTAAGAAATAAAACAGTCACACCCAAAATCGATAAATTGACCAATAGCTAGACTTGACTCATATTGTAGAACATAATTTAAGATAACATACACTTGTATCGTATTAAAAATGACAAGTATAATAATGAGAAGGTAGACACGAATCAATGTTCACAACAAATAGATATCGACGGTAAAATTGACGCCATAAATTAACTATCAAAGTTAACATTGAAAAACGAAGATTATAGTGATAAACGTAGCAAATAGGTGCACAGTGCATTATGATTCCTGAATTTAAATCTAGGTTTTAAAATAATTTCGAAGAATCATTAGATTAACATTGACAATGGCAATTTAAAAAAAATGTTTTAAAGGAATTCTCAAAAGTAAACTTTCATTAAAATATATAAATTAATTTGCATCGTATTTATGTACAGATAAAAAAGACACCATCTAACGAAAAATAATAAAAATTAAATTCCATCAGTGTAGTCTATTACTGTTCGTCAAAACAGTCACCACGCGTTCATTCAATATTTCCAGACGTCCGCCGAACACATTGAGTCCAGAGATCAAACAAGGAATGCCATTTAAGTATAAGCCATTCAAGTCAAGGCGTTTTGAGCAGGTCAGTTATAGACAGATCAAGTATTGTTTTGTTCTTATAGAGACGTGGAAAGCCAGTCTAGAGTGAGTATACATACAGAAGCGTCCTACCCGCTTGGAACTACAGTTACATCGGCAGACCCTGAATACAATAATAATATTTACATATTATTATTTATGCGCGCAGCCGCAATATACACGCTAATTGATACTTCAGACAATTATTCATGCATAGTTTGTGTTGATAGAAAACACTAGCATTAGTGACTCACGTAGCTAATATGGCAATCTATGTAATATCGTGTACATTAAGTTTATACTTCTACTATAGAAAATTAGTTTATTGTCATTTTAACAATTTTATGGGAAAGTAGACAATCGATTTATATTGTATCTTTTTAAAACTTGCGTTATTATATAGATACAGAATCGGTTACATTTTGGAAGATACAAGAAAATGACAAGAAAATGTCGAACAAAATTTAAATATCAAACTTGGATAGGCGTATAATAATAGAAATAAAATGTATATCTTATATTATTGCGAACATAGAACATTATGATAAATAAAACAAACAGCTAACTTGAAATAAAATGAACTTGTGTGGAAAAAAAGATGCAAGTCGTTCATAGTTTCATACAATATTGTTAAAAATGACTTCTATCCTAACATGATAAAATTTTACCTATTGTATATAAAAGTAAATCTGTTAATGTATATTCTACTTTATTTATTACTTTATGTTGTTCAATATTTAGGTGTCAAGTATGCAAATAATGTATAGATAATTCCCAATTTTGAGGAGTTTTGTCAAATGGTTATGTCAAACTTCCAGAAAAATAATGTTAATTAATATTTGAATTATTCCTAACAAGTTCTATTTTTAACATTTCCTGAAGTTATTTTTCTCTGTAACTCACGGAAATTAAACTCAAAGCATAACATATCTAAATTCAGAACATTACACCGCTGTCTAATAAAATATTTATTACATTAATATAAGCCTTCATTGCAACAAAAGATTTCATTTTCAGTCAAATTAAACAATATTCGTTATAAATCAATAATCTCAAAAACATACACTCTATAATGCAATATGTTGAATTAGCAAAGAATAGCAGTGAAAAAATTAGTATAAAATACACTAAATAGAGGCATGATTGAAAGCAAGCTATTGAAATTAAGAAAAGTCACTGCAAATTAATATGTCAATGAAATTTATTTTACGCATATTCACATTTCATTGATAAAGTATACTCTATTACGTTAGCCATCGGTCAGTAAAGTATAGTAATATATTATATTAATTAGTATAGTTTACAATTAATAAAATAAAATATATTTTAAAAATTATATCAAATAAATTGATCGGTAGTATTGATTTAATAATTAACAGGTTAAACCAGCTTCAGACCGGTTTTCGGGTTTTGCTCCTCCTTAGAATTGATTGGAAACATCAAGAAAAATTAGCTCACCAGATAGAAAGAAAAGAAATAAATCAGAAATAATAAAATATTAATCAAAAGAAAGGGTAACTATATTACAAAGAAAACCGTCAAAAAAGATACACAAAAGGCAAAGGAGAGGAATTAATAAAACTGGAAATAACAAGAGTACAACTTCCTAGAAAAAA
>JAUZND010017074.1:0-26857 GCA_034780555.1 Coelogynopora nodosa | reverse complement strand
TAAATGTTCAAAATTAAAGTAGTTTTTTGCTTCTCCTGAACAAAATTGAAATGGCGCTTAGGCCACTTAGACCTTGTGGCAGTGAAATAAGCATTTGAACTGATTTTCATTAAATAAGCAAGGCAGAGGGTTAAATATTAATCTGAACAAACAATCCAACAGGCCAACGAACCTTGGTAGGTGTCTTCGGCTTGCCCGCAAAGAAGGAGCTGGGTCGTAGCCAGCTCTGCACAGTGGGGAAGGACAGGCGGGACACATCGTAGTTCCTCTCTCGGCGGGGATGGGGACGACGTGGCGGCTGCCCAACAGATGCGGGGCCTTCCACTGGCCTTCTCTCCCCCCCGCAAGAGGTGTAGCCGTCGGAGGAGTCCTCATTGGCTGAGGGGCCTCCTCCACCCCCGTAAGCGCCATCTGTAGACATCACTGACGTGTTCACTGGAGGAGACACGGGATGATGACCTTTTTGTTATAACTCGTTTTTACCATTTATTATTTGATTATTTTTAATTATTATTTGATTATTTTTAATTATTATTTACTTCATTCTTAATTCTGTTATCATTTCGAATTATGGTGAGTAGGATTGCTGTAGATTATCTTTCATGTGGATCGCAATTCGAACCCCTGTAAACGAATATTCTACCGTATTGTTTATATCTTTGAATATCATCATACATAAAACACATAATATAATCAGGTTTAAATTTCAAACCCGGATCATCGGAGAGATAGTTGATCATGCTATCGATCACTAGACTTCTGTGACTCTGGGACTCAAACAATACAGGTAATCTAAAAATAAATTAAAACTCCACCAATAGGTATGTAAAACACCACTATATGATAATATTATGTGGTAAACGATATTAAAATATTTAGCGTATCATATCTAATGTATCATCCCTTAAATAAAACGCTTCAATATTTAATTTTGTTTAAAATGGTGGAAATAAAAGTTAAAACACAAGCCAAAATAAAATATATCTGAAGTTGATAAAAAGGTGGGTAAAACACACAAACCAAGGTTAATCCGCGATAAATAACAATTACTTATATGAATCACGAAAAATGCTGCAAAACAGAATAGGCAACAGCAACGTCATACTATTTCCACTAACTAGTAATACTACTGATAAAATTATCAGAATTAACAACAGTAAACAAAGAATAACATTTATAAAATGTACAATATAATATACTAACAATTACTGTTAAGATTACTATAAATAATATTCGTATAATTACAAACATACTACTGATACAAATGAGCAGTGTATATATTATACGTAAAACAGTTCGAATAATAGTGACCGAGTATCAATATAGTAACTCAATTATTATGTGAGTAGCAGACTCACTTGCTGAACTCTGATCATCCATATCGACTGATATCCGGTTATCGAGAGAGAGAGTTGGGTCCTGATAACTCATGTTGGGTCGGGGTAGACTCACAGATCGGTTGGCTTGAAGTAATCCTTGCGTGTAGCCTGCGCGTGGAGCTAGAATGAGCATTACAGTATGATATGGATCCGTTATTTAATATAGGTAGGTAGACTTCAATTAAACTGCTTGTAATTCCTTTTGAGCTAATAACTTTGCAGTATGATGTAAATAACTTTGTAATAATGATGTAATATTTTGAATCCGAATTTATACAATCGATTTGAAGTTAATGCCGTGATAGGGCCAACTAGGAAAATGCCGATTAATTTCAACACTTAAAGAAAGTTTTATACGACCAAATGTTATTAAATCTAGGTAATTTTTCGATGTTTACTAAATTATTTAGATTAACTTAATCCAAATTGTTAATATTGTGAGCATAGGTAGGGAACAGCAACTGAAGAGTCATGAGAATATTTTATGTTTTAATGTTTTGATTTCAAAAAGTAACCGATCCTCCCACATTAACAGAAAAAACAGTTATCACGCGTCTCCTGAAATATATTCCAGTCTGTCAGAAGAATATCCAAGCAAAAGTGGTGGTGTGCACTATTGGCGAACGATGTGTCAACTAATTGAACAAGACTGGGAATCAGTCTCCTGGAATGTGTCTGGATGGATTCACCACCACTGCTCTCTCTCTCTCTTTCTCTCTTAGTTGTGTATCGCTGCTATGTTGGCATCATAACACACAACACAACGTAACAAATGGACCACCCGACCCACCCGTTGGAGGGGAAATGGTGTGCCAAAGAGAAGAAACAACAGTTTTCATTCTCTCTTTCTTTCTCCGGAGAGGGGATAGAGCAGGAAGAAGTGCTGACGCTTGTCGTGCTTCATAGTGTTATCTGCTCACTGTTTGACGATGCTGCGGAATTCAGAATGGGAGAACTTTTCAGTTTGAATAAATATTAAATAACAGAAAAATGTTGCATGTGACACAATGCATACGAATTAGAACGGATGCACATATTAATATCTTTTATTATACTGTTAGCTTATTTGACACTCGTGTGACAAAACATAAATATACAGCTGATATTAGTGGTGAAAAGTTTTATTAATAATCGTCACCACTCATAAGGAATTAAACCCACAAGACAGACTGGAGGTGTTCAACTGTGACTATCTATTTATTATACTCTATTTTGATCCTAAAGATTGATAATTTGCCTTTTTAAAATCTTAAATGTCAAATTAATATTTTACAGCATTATGACACTATTTCAAATGTTCAGTTTTGTCTCAAACAGAACCAAAATCAATGAGTGAATACAGTTAAATGATTGCTTTTAGCATTAGAAGAAAAAATAATAATAATTAAAAAAACAACCAATTCAAAGTCCTCCCCAATGAAATTCGAAGTCACATAACGTATTTATAGTTAAGTAATCAAATATCTGCAGCCTATTAAAAAATATCGCTTTTATACTTCACGAAAATTCCTTAATAAAGATCTAAACTTACAAATAGTTTTAAATTACTTTATAGATTTTGAAACACTCAACCAAAATTGAGTCTTCTCTTTCATTTGGGATCTGATTTTTACCATACCATCTCTTACTCTCCCTCGCAAGAAAATATTTTGTACATTTTTGTTGTAGTAAAATATGAAATTGTAACAATTATAATTATAAATATTTTTTAGGTAGGAGCATTATTAGTTTAATTTTATGTTCTTTGTGACATAAATAAGCGGTTTATTATGCGATTATTACGCGATATAAGCGATTATTAAGGATAGCTTCCTTTTAAAATTCCTTATTTAAGCTGAACAACACTTTGTAACTATATATAAAAACAATTATTAATTTGCCATCTAAAAGATCTCAAGATCGAGAAGTTCCTGCTAATGATACCTAAGCGATAAATAGGTCATAATATGATAAATAACAATACCTTCAGTGACAAATTAAATATAGTAAATTATTATATATAAAAGAAAGCTTTGAGTTATAAACCCTGAATTAGTGTGATTCACTTATGCTATCCACGATATCAATAAAAGCAATCAATCGTTTACTTTTCCTGTCGAAATGAATGAACACTTTTAGATTCATCAGCGGCTCATTATAACACAATGTACAATATACTCCAATCAAACATTACATAATGCATGCGCGGGAAAAAGCAAACTGAGTTAAAATGGACTATCCTACACTATAATAGCGATGCGTACAGTTGAGAGAATGCCGTCTAATTCTGATGCGAGATTACAAGACGCCAAATTATCAACTGACGCCTCTATATTGTCAAATATTTATACCATTACCATCCCTTTATCCGTTCCCTGTGTATGTTACCGACTTGAAATACACTGCAGTCAGTTCCTACTTAATTATATTATTATTGCCGATATAATTCAATAACCACATATCCAGATAAATGCAAACAGTGCGACAAAAGCTTGATAGATCTGTCTTTTGTATTTCATGTTAATGTATGATATCATAAAATTAATAGTATAACAGAATTATTTATTTATTAAATTTAAAATGCACAATTTGAATTGCAAACAATTTGAGTCTATATGCTTCGCGTATCGTTGATTAATGGAATCGCATATTTTGCTCAAAAACATTCATTCTATATGATTAACTTTTCCTTATATGAGGATAAATAATTTAGAAATAAACTGTCAAATAATATTAAATTGTATTTATACAAAAATGAGTCAAATCAGTTTGTCAGTACTTTTTTCGTCACGAATTAATAGTTTCGACATGACAAAGTTTGTGAGTAATGATAGATATAACAACATTCAATAAGGTTACGTTTTATTCATACACGACGAGTTACAATAATACATAATAATGGGACATGCAGCTACTTTCAATTACTCGGATCAGTAACTATTAATTTACAACTAAATGATGTCGATTATCACAAAATAATTTAGTAAATGAGAAGGGTTTGCTACAAGATTATTCATGCAATAGACGTAGATCTATAAAGAGAGCTCAAATTGGCGTTATTACTCATCCCAGTATATTATGCTATATTAAAGTCAGTATAGAAAATAATATCAACATAATATCATATAAACAGGGTATCCCAAAAGTAACTTAAATAAAAAATTGGACAGGAAATGAATAAAAGTAAATAAAAGGTGGAACATAATAAGAAATTAATTGAATAAAGCCATATGTGTTATGTATTAGTTATCGAAAACTATTATCACTTCTTTTATCACTAACTGTAGTGTGCATTATTGAATTAAAATATTGATTAAATTATTGAATTAAATTATTGAATCAAACACTCTTCAGGTTTGGTTTGGTTACTTTTGAGATTTGTATTGAGACATGTATTTGAAAAATAGATTTTAAAATGGATATCATATTGTGGTTTGCTTTACGACAAATCCACACATAGAATAATGGTCAGTAATTGTACAATGTTATATATTGAATAATATAAATTTATTCAAAAAACTTGACTTTGCTCTGTGAACAGCAGTTGTCAGCATCGGAGTAAATAACAAATAAATATTTATATCATTATTAGAACCCCTGAACTTGAAAACAAATGGGAATGGTATATTGTTAGCTCAGTTCGGTGTTTCGAAACTAACTGGGTACTTCTATGAATTGTAAACTGTTAGAAAAACTTATAAAACGTTAATGTGTATTTATACATCAGTCATTTAATAATATATTGAGCAAGTATTAATTAAAGTATGTAAAAACCAGTTTTACAGTTGTTTGCAGTCAGTAAAAACAAATCAGCAGCTAAAAAATCTTTTAGATTTTGAAGAACATAATAACTAAAAATAAAACAAACTATATACAGTAGAAACAAACTGAGAGGAAATTAATGTCAGAGATACGAATTATTAAATTTATTGCGAATTAAAGATGAAAAACTCTCTAACATGTAACCATAAATCAATCAGATTTGATGGATGGAAGTAGACGAACAGGTTTTGACGTTGAAGGATTGATTAAATATACTTTATTGAAGCGCTATGTTGAAGTACCATAATAACATAACTTGTTCTAAAGTCCCAAGTTCATTATATGTCTCCGTCTTAGACGTCAAATGACCCGATAATCTAAACTAATTCAAATCTAGACAGTCAAGATTATTCAACTTTTACACTTTGGAAAAGAGTTTGAAAGAAACCGGAAAGAATTTCTTTCAACTGGTATTCAGCTATCAAAACTTTTTCTGGTAACCTATTATAGTATAGGTCTGTTTGTTCTTGAGTCTTGTCTTGTAGGTATAAGTGAATTCAGGAAAACATATTGTCAATGTAGTACTTTTCAAAATTACCGCGTGGCCATCGTAGTATTCAATCGTGAGAAATGTAGAATGCAATTTTTCCGATGGAAAGATTATACGAATGCATACGATAAATCGCTATTATACTACAAGTCAAAGGGCATGCATAAATCGATAGAGGAGGGAGGAGGAGGGGGGGAGAGCGAGGGCCGCATACAAGGAAGGAACCAATCGGAACAATACAAGAACACTAGAAAACAATGGTTATAATACGATGAGGAGGTACTACGTCATGTACTGTACAGATACCTGGATACTGTCTCCTTGAGTGTCGATATGGACTGACCAGAGAGTGGGATGGTGTGGTTACTTCTGGCACCATCGAAGGTAGAGAAGAGACACAAGTGTCACTCAAGGTTACTGCCTTTTCTACACTTTTTGATACTATAGAATGTCTACCATATATCAATAATATATCGTACTTCAATAAATATCAATCAATAAATTTCAAGGAATTTTTATCATATTAAGTTGTAAACTCTTCTGTAAAAAGTATAATATGAGTATACAGAGAGACCTTGAACTTAAAATATATCATCATAATCTAACAAAATCACCCCTTCAAATCAGATTTTGAATTCTGCACACAGTATTAAATTATAACTCTTTCCAGATACACAAATTTATATAAAAAGTTATATATAGAATACATGAAAAGGGCTTCTACAATTTGAACTTATACTACTAGTAAGAGGGTTGTCGACTCTGGACCAACCCCTGCAAAAAAAATTAAAAAATGAGTGCACTTTGAATGCTGATTCAGATCCCGACTGTTTAGTGCACTCTAGCTTAGTATAAATAGAAACACTGTTGCAACTTGGGGGGGTCCTGGTCCAGAGTCGACAACCCTCCTACAACTTTGTATGTCTAGTTGAACACCGAAAAGAATAACAAGGAATTTATGTTAATATAATATTATAATAGAAAGAGACAAAATGTCTTTGAAAGAAACGGACAATTAGTGGAATAGAATAAAATAATTGCCTTAGCTTTTACCTATATTTTTTAGAAAAATTTCAAGACTTTTCCATCAATTTTTAGAACAAAATAAAAAACCATCCATCATTATTTTAAACCCTTTAAAATACATGACTTTTATGGGTTTTCCAGTACCAGGAAGTTATCCTTAATTTATAAGGACTCAATTGGCCAATGCTGAAAACTGGTCTAAAAATAGGTAATTGAAATAAATACCTTATTGGATCCTTATAAACCTAGTATAATATTATGATCAGAATAAGACAAGTATTTAGTAAAAAAATATATACAACAATAATAGATGTTACATCTCACTGGATAGACTGGTGGGCAAGGTTCCGGTTCTGCCGCCCGTATTCGAGTAGTCCATCCGATAGGACAGTGTGTGACATTTGCGCCGTAGAGGATCGTTCGTCCTGGACGGAGCTGTAGAGAGAACACAGGACATAAAGGGAGGGTGGGTGATTATTTAATTATTAATTTAATTTAAATAATTTAATAGTATTTAATTATTCAAATAGATATTCAACTTTAATGTTGCACTTTTCTTGTCTCTCTCATCTCATTCTGTTAGGACTATGTTATCTCAAACTGTCTCAGATTGCATTTATAATGTCTAAAATGATTTTTTTCACTTGATCTTCTTCAGTATGAACGTTTATAGCTTGCATTCCAAAAATTGTGTACACATGAAAATTAAAGTTTTAAAATATTGCAGCTCTCGCTTTATACTTTATTTTATTTAAAACTTTATTACACTATTCCGCATTCGATAGTTAATAATAATGTAATTTTTTAAATTATGAAAATACTAAAAGTGTATTTATAGCCAGATTCAAAGAAAACACGACTAAAATGCAATTGAATAGTGGAATATACTTTATATATTTTCTACAGGAATTTAACAATTCGTAAACGTTTCAGATTGGACACTTTAAAATCTTACACTGACACAGATTGTTGGCGTGTGCCGCTTCTATGTTTCTCATATAATTATGTCTATGGTATTGGTCTCTCATCACTTCTGCATGTTTTGTGCCTAGTTGTGACTTATTTCATCATATTTATTGATCCCATTGAGCGCAATTTTCAACATTAAAATTCAAAATCAATTATGTTTAATAAGCCAGGATTGTGATCTTCTGGTGATCGACCAGTAAATAGATGAATATAACACGTGAAACCATGTTATAATCTTTTACAAAGAGGGTGTGAAATGGAGCTGGAATACATAATAATATATTCTATTTTTATAACGCTTTATTCACTGAAGAGATGCTATGAATTAATGCACATATGCCTCTCTTGATAGTTAATAGAAAACTATTATGTTATGAATTAATGCACGTATGCCTCTCTCGATAGTTAATAGAAAACTATACTATATGATGTCATGAATTAATGCACGTATGCCTCTCGATAGTTAATAGAAAACTAATTATACTCGTTTGTTAAAAATATTTCCCGAATTATTATCTTCTTTATCTTTATACAACTCATCTGATGATGACATCTGGAAAAGTGTGTCTATTAACACTGAATCGAAATTTCATATTAAATTGTCTGAGTTTATAGCAGCAGCAAAGCATTTGACGCAGAATGGTAAAATGCGGGACGTTATAGTTTTCAACAAAAATAAAATGGCGACGTTATGAAAGAACTAAAATAGGTGCATAATGTGTAAACAATAACAAAATAATTAGCACGTTGACTTTTAGCTAGTTTGGAATTATATCACTTCCGATCTAACGATATTCGTGAACATGGAGGATATTTTCTGACCTTCCAAAAGACTATCATCGTTACGACAGAAATAACCTGAACAGAACTGTTCCAAATTCCTGCACAGGATGCTCTGAATAACCTGCGAGTCTACATTATGGCAATTGGCGGTATGAATGCCATACGTCTTTTACATTTAGATGAGTGTTTATGTTTTTCTATATATTAAAACGATAAATGCGTGCCATGTAATGTAATGTGCTGTAAATATAAATAGATTGTTATTATTGTTTATTTACGTAATTGTATTTCAATATCATGAATACAATGAAGTGGCTAGATTCACACTTCACATAAAATATGTACAATGTTATCTTTAGGTCAAATAAAAAGTAGTGCTCTGACTAGATCGCTAAACACGGAGACTTCAAGTAATGATAATCGAATAAATTTTACCATTTAAATACATTTAACATTTGTAAAAATAAGCTACCTTTCAACTTAAAATAAAATAATAAAAAATCCGCCATATAAATATATTATATTTAGAACAAAGTCACATTTTTCGTTAAACTTTTAACAATAAAATATTTATGTATAATTACGTAAAATAATTTTGAAAATTGTAAATAAATGAGGTAACGTTCAGTTTAGAAAAGAGTTGAATAAGATTCATTATTATCACCCAAGTATAGAACAGTTTCTTGAAATAATAGCTATCTATACATTTGCCTACTTTTAAAAGTGGTTCTATAGAATGAGCAGATCATATATTAGGTATCTCATCATAATCTCGTAAAAGTGTAATTTAGTATTTTCGTCTAAAATATAATAATCGCTTCATTTCAGACTGCATGCTTATCCACCAAACAGTTTAGTCAATCGTAATATATTGGTTCATGTTATAAAGGTTATTATGAAGGTTAATTAAATATTAATTTTAAATACTTCATTAAATATTTATATAATATATTTTGTTAAACTGTTATAGTCAGTTCGATTACAACACAATATATTATCTTCTATAGTTAAAAATCGATAAATGTTCTTAACAAGAGACCATAAATACAGACGAAGCCAACAACAAGCAGTTGACATGATAAAACAATACATAAAATAAAATCCACACAACCGACCGATGAAAACGTTACGACGAGTTGAAACAACAGCGGAAATATTATGTGATGATGTTTAATTTGAATTGATGATGACTCCGGTTCATATAGGGAGACATAAGTAAATTGTTGTGCCAAGATTCTGACGTTTTCTGACAGGAATGAACGGCATTGTGTAAACGACAAACAGGTAAATTGATTGATGAAGACATTTAAGACTGAGCTATTAAATAGCTTACCTATATCACTGTGAATGTTACAAACATCTGTATCATGATGGAACTTCCATTAAATAAAATGGTCAGAAATTATAGAATCATGGAATAGCCGGGGGTATGAATTTTACAATGGGCAGAATAAAATATAAGAAGATTGCTTTCAATATTAAAAATATAGGCTAGTGTGCATTAAAGTTCTGAAATGAATTTATATTGTCCTATTTTATATTCAACTTCGTGTATTTTTTAAATTGATTGATTCTTTAATGTTTATCCTTTTATTACCGTGCAATTGTTCTTCATTTCCGCAATGTTATTCTTGCTTAAATATTTCTTAAATGTTGTGTTTTCTTAATGGATGTTTCATGTATGTTCCGAGTTGTGCGTCTCTACCTGATAATTAACACTAACCAATGAATAACCTCGTTTAGTACATGAATATAGATGTATGAAAGTTATTTATTGAAGTAAGCCGGCCTCCCACGCTATTCTATTATCTTTATCATCATCATTTTACCCATTGCGCAGTTTTTAGCAAATTTTGGAATCTGGAAACTGTTTTTTTATAATAAAATTATCCTGTATACATTAATGATGTCAGTTTTAAATACATTTTTTAAATGTATACTTTTTATTTTTTAGGATTTTATTTTTTTATTTAGGTTTTTAGGTTACATTTTTAAAAATTGGGTTTTTTAGGCTGTTACAATAAGCATGCAGTAATCAATTCTTTTAACTATTCATTCTACATTTTTACTTCATTATCATTGTCATGATAAAATTTATCAAATAATATAATTAACTCCTCAATTCTCAGTAATTGACAGCTAATGATGTGAACTATTATAGTGGACCAATCGCAAAGTCGCAGGTTCGATTCCTACAGTACTCTGTACTGATGAGGAGAAAAACCACGAAACTGGTCAGCGGATGGATTAACCTATTGATTATTGTATCTGACAAAGTTATCGTACATGGCTTTAACTTATAGGTGGAGAGGATGTTAAGATCGAAGAATAAGTAAGTAAGAATACGTATAGATTTTACCTCTGATTATATTAGAACCAAAAGTATTATCCTGCACACGCAGCTTTGAGATATCAATGTAAAATAACAACACAAATTTTTTTTTGAAATAAATATATTGTTTTAGTGTAAACTTGAATTTATCTTCCAACTTTCAAGCACAATATCGATTTCCAGATTTTATATAAGAATTACGACGCGGAATAATATTATGCAAGAAAAAACATTTTCAGTTTTCGACAAGAAATCTATATAATATATATTATAACTGCATCGTATATATTTTAAAATATATCACTATAATTATATTCTCTGTCTTATAACCCATTTATAACCAAATTAAAAAATTCCTTAAAAAAAGCAGTTCAACCGAGTTTATGGAGCGTTATTTCAGAAAATTGGAATAATAAGTAACGCTAAATTCAATTAAATTCACAATAATAAAAATTAAATAAAAATTAAATTCATAAATGCTAAATAAATTTATTATTACTGCTATTTAGACTGCGTGAAAATGCTAATATGTCGACAAATGCCGTGGTAACAGAACAATCGGACCATTTACATTTGAGATTAGAACTGATTAATGCAGCGATTATTGATGGACGACATAAGAATGAATAATGAAGGACATAACACTGTCTCGAGTTAAAAAGAGGCCAACACCCGTAGTAAGTGATCTATTCATCTGATAATCTGTGCGAGAGAGAGAGAGATGAGACGACATGCTTGACTACACAAAGACATCGTAAAAAATTATCAAATGTCTGAAGATAGCTCCAAGTAACTCTTTTAAAAAGAAATTTAGGAAAAACTGGACAAAATAGTCCCGCATGAACTGTCTTTTAAATATGCAGTATGTTTAGATTTTAAATTAATAATTATTTATGGTTTGATAGTAACATATTCTTTATGTTTGACCATTCTGGAGTTCGGCTTTCCTTTAAATCATATCAATATTTTTGTTATTTGTTGGTACTATTTAGCAATTATTTTGTTAATTTAAATAGTTTTTTAGTGGTGAATTGAGGAGTACATAATTATATATCAATGTTGTCATTTACTAGTGCTTATACATTGGACCAAAACATACAAAACATTTTCAGCGAACATCTTTTTTATATTATAAGGAGATAATTAGCGTTTCTAGATCTGATAATAATACAAACAATAATATTTTTTTAATTACTCTAGTCTATCTCTAAAAATAGATTAGAGCGAGAAGAAATAATTAAACAACGGAAATTTTATAGTTTGTTTAACTAAATTTTAAGAAAGAAAGAAAACTGAAATTATCATAATTAGAATAATCAGCCCTAATAACAGTGACAGGAATAGAATGAACGCAGTCTGTTCACACGCAAAACACACAATAATTTGATTATTGAGGGTGAGATGTTGAAATAACTCCAGTGAATTCTTGCGCATAAACATAATAAATATGGACACACCATTCATACATCGTTCTTGGTTAAGTCATTTAAAGAACAAATAAAAACCACTCTTTATGTAATCTATGTATAATATACAATATTTACGATATTAGCATATTTTGTACAATACAGACAATTGAAGTAATCCATAACTATATAAAAGGTTGAGAAGCCTGCACCAAAAGTGGGTTACTGAATTATTTATGATAATATGTATTTGTGTAGAATATAATACCTAACAAGAAACGCCGAACTTAATCTATTGTTCAATTTTATTAAATCAAAATAATAAAATAATAATAATATATAAAATAATAAATAAAATAATAATTTTAGTTTGATCAAAATACTGCATAATATATTTGTAGTAAAAAATGATACCAATCATAATATTATCTCTTCGCTGTCAGCGTCTTGATTAATGAAATCGCAGGTGACCAGTTTTATAGTTAGTTATTGTCATTGTCCGAAATAAGACTTTAACACAGTTTATACGTACAACCGTATCACTATGCTCTTAAAAAGATTAGAAAAGAAAGAAAAGAAAGAAACTTATGCCTGAAGGTCGGTGGTTCAAAATACGCATCGTATACTTGCATAAAAGTCTATTCGTTATTTTTATCACAAAATATTAATAAAAATGTTAGTTTCACTTGAGAATTTTATTACAAATTAAAGATAATATGCTAATTAAGGATAATATGCTAATTAAGGATAATATGCTAATTAAGGATAATATGTTAATTAAGGATAATATGCTAATTAAGGATAATAAATTAAGAATAATAATTAAAGATAAATACGCCCAGTATAATATAGTACAAAACTTTTTAAATAAAGGAAGAAATATGTTCCCAAGACTTTTCTCAGTAATATAATTTTTATTTCTATGACTTCTACGAACCCTTTATTGAGGGCAACTCTAAATGAGTTACTTGATATTGGCCAATAAACTTCAGTAAGATAAACAATTTCAAATTAGATCTATTAAGAGTAAAAAGCATGTTTCCAAGGACACTATGCCACGGACCCGTCAGTCAAGTTGAGAATCGGACAGAAAGTACATGAGACCCAGGACAGGACCGAGAGACAGGGACAGAACGATATCACAGCTCAGTATGTGACTAACAACCCGTCTCTTCCACATCAGGGGTAATCTACTCGTCTATGATCCGGACAAGTCCTTTCTCAACAGGGAACAAAGCCACAACACATTATGCACTCTAAGTAATAAATACGAAGAGTGACAGGGTTTCTTCCCCATGAGCTTTGGGATGGTTCATGCCAAGATCCAACCCTCAACTCTGTCGTGATTGAAAGCTGCTCAGGAACTTCCCATCAGCCAACCAGCCACCCACCCACCACGATTTTCAATGCAACACAAATCCCAGGCAGGTAAACGGAAAGAAAAACAGTTCATTCCAGGATTTATAAAAGACTGAATTAAAAAAATATTCACACTGTTAAATAGAAACAGAGAAAGATAGAGGAGACATTTGGTTACATTTGTATCGGAATTTGACAACGTGTGTGAATAGACGAACACCTCTAAGTTTCCACGATGAGAGTATAGACGGAGAATCACCTATTTTACTTCTATATTGATGCCTGGGATTACCACCGTCCCTGGCCTGGTATCAGACAGAAAGACTCCAAAATGCAATCATAAACCAGAAAAAGATCTCTGGTTATACCTGTCCTGAAGGTGGGGTGAGTTATTCATGATGTATTCCATATAAACGCCAAACTACAAGGGTCCTATCAGCACCAAATTGGGTAAAATTGTTGGTCGATATTTCGGTATTTTTGCTCAGTTGTAACTTGTGATAATCTTAAAAGTATATGTAATCATTTAGACAGTGAATACAAATCATATTATAATCACCTAAATAATTGGCTATATTATTTATATGTATAATATAACCTGCCAGATTGAGTTATGCAATTCAACCCATAAGATATAGCACACGTTATGCAGAGAAGTAAACTAAATGGATCGTACAATTCATATTAAACATGTATAGTTAGTATCGACAGGTCGATAATTTTACTTGCTGACAACAGTGGTAATAAAAAATATAGTGATTGATCTGCTGATTAATAATAATTATGCCGGAAGCAAAGAGAGAGAGATATGGAGCAGATATCTTGTGCACAACCGTAAAATTCAATCGGTTCAAATTGTCGGCGTCTTAACTTAGGTTGTTGTGAGCTTGTTTGAACCCACTAGAGTCCCCAAAATAATTATATTTTTCTATTATGCTATATCTGTTCTCATGGTGTCTGTGGTTTTCTCATACCTTGAATAAAGGAATAATTCAACTGGCGCGTGATCAAGTGATGCTGATAAATATCCAATACACAAGATTTATTGGTGAAATAGTTTCGTCATTTATGTGATGCCAGACACATTGTTCTGATAACATTAAAATTGAGTTGTGCCCGACCGGTATAGTGATCTCGTTTGCGTTGGATGTAAGAGTATGGCCTTAATTGTGTAATTCTTATTATTATTGATAATGATGCATTGTCTCTCATAGGGCCCTCCCTACAGTTGCCCCAAATCTATCTAAAGCTATAGCAAACCAGCCCTCCACTGAAGTTAACTCACAGGCGAAGATGTGCTTCTCATATCGGGTCTTGTAGTGGGGCTCCGAGGCGGCATTGGGAGCTCTTGAGGCGGACACGGGATCAAGATCAGGAGAGCCGGACCTGCGCTTCCTCGTCTCTTCCAGATCTCTGACCAGCGCCTGCGGGGATAGATAGAGAGAGGGTGATAAAGACACAGAGTCGAGAAGAATGCCCCAAACATGACATGGAATCACCCACTAGAAACTAATTTTATTTGATAATAATTTATTATAAGTTAAGTTATGGCACCACTCTTATGTTTAGCATTACATTTTTTAATAAATATCCGCTCTTTCCAAAACTTAAACTTTTTCATAATCTCCCTGACTTTTATCGACTTTCCCTGGCTTCCGAGAACCTGGCTATGAGGACCTTCGAACAGTGTACATTTTAGATACGTGAGATCTGTGGCAGACTACGCGAGAGAAGCCTGGATGCCAGCCGCCTGCAAAACAACTATCAACAAAGTAGAAGTATTTTAAAATACTAATAGTGCAGCCAGAATCATCACGGGATGCTACAGTAGCACGAGAAAGGACGGAAGCGGAGATCGAAGCTGATCGAAGCGAATCTCATCCCGATAGCGAAGAGCCAAGAACAATATCTACGCGACACACAACATGAACCACAACCTTACAACAGAAGTAACAAACAGAAGAACACAACTGGAAAAGAAAGGTAGATCCTGGAAGTCAACAGCGGAGAACACGAGGAAGGAACAAGGAATAGACAAAATCAAACAGGAACACAATCTCAACTATCCAACGCATCCACCGTGGACCAACTACAACAACATATATTTTAATACGCTTCTTCAAGGAAACGTTGGGAAACAAGCAACCACAGAAGACATGAAGAAGGCTGTCGAAGACACCCTCAACCCTCTCATGGAAGAAGCGGATGTATTGTATGTGCTTGGACGGATGGATCGGTGCAGGAGGCCCAGGTAAGGGGAGGCAGTGGGTGCATGATAGAATGAAAGGACGGAGAGAACACCAAAGCAGTAAGACCAGCTGAAGCGTACAGCAGAAGCTACAATGCTGAGATTATAGTTGCAGAGGTAGTGCTGGAAAACATTTTGAGCAGAATCCCGACCAAAAAAACATTCTCATAGCCCTCGACAACCAAAGAGTTATCATGAAGCTCAAAGAAGAACACGGGACACAGCCGCATCGCAGGGGCCTTCCGGGCGAGAATCAACTCGGAAGTCAATGGAGATTGTGATGACTGCAGAGAGTCTGAAACTATCAGTCATATTCTCAGCACCTTTCCGAGATACTACGAACAGAGGCTGCAGTGCTTTGGCGCCAGGACCACCACAGACCAAACGCAAAAAGCCATTAGCATCGTCCGGTTACTGAGGGAAATGTCTTTACATCAGAGAAACAACAATAACAACAATGGATTTAACCAATTTACTTCTCAGCAATGGTATTTGTATATATATTTTAGTGTAAAAAGGAAACTTAATAACTCATTTTAAAATTCTACATGATGATTTCCAAAATACTTTTAATAAGATATTGTTATAATATGTAAATAATTACTATAATTGAACAATTGTTTCAGATGATATATTTTACGGAAATTAAAATTATCAAAACTAGAAAGTCAATAAGAAAACAATTTGATTTATTTTAATTGCGATATTAACATCGTATAATCATCACTACATTATTATTTACAGATGGAAAGAGAATGATAGAAAAGGAAATTGAGAAAACACAAATTATTTTTTATGAAAAATAATATCCTAAAACATTTTGTAATAATGTCAATAATAATTTTTTGATAAATAAAGTTTAAAATAATTTGATTTCTTAGTGATTATTTTAAAAATAAAACAAACAGATTAACCGTTATAATAGATAAACATAATATATTAATATTATACTAAAAGTACTATTTCAAGTTTTACCATGAAATTTTACCATGTTTTACCACTAAAACACAGAATTATGTATTGTATAGTGTTTATAGTGTTAGTATCTAAACAATACAATAACAGACGCATTTGCAAACAGTCAAAGCTTATCTTAGCTCCGACTATAGAAATTACTAAATCTGTCTACTGAATTGTAATTCGTTGACAACGTCTACCATTTCAGCCTCAACTTTCTAATATTGGAATAATAATATCCATGGGAGAGGTGTCAGGCACTAATATGAGATTGTTAACAGTCTAGGGGTGAGGCTAGAGAGAGAGAGAGAGAACGCTGCTTTAGATTAATAAACAGATAAGGTACGTGCTCCAACACAAAACCTAGAAAGAAAGGAGAGTGTGTGGGAGAACATACACGGAACATCTGTGACAGTTAAAATTCAACTTTATAAAAATGTATAAAAGTCTAAATTACCTAAAGGTCTAAATATACAACAGCGTTATGTTTCAAGTAATAAATGCATTTCTACAAAACTGTTGAACGAAATATATGACTTGTCTTCGTCAGAAGCAAAATACAGAACATAATAACGGTCCAGCAAGAAACAACTTGTAAACCAAAAAAGTCCTGATGATTCCATTAGTGGAGAATTTGGAGATGACATTAAACCATTTAGTTCGAACTGACTGCCACTGATGCAAAGATGGCAGGTTCAGAGCCCCACTGTCCCTGGCTTGGCTGGCAACTGTGTCAGTCAAATGGTTAGATCTCTGCATTGTATTGGGGTTCGCATCGTTCGCACCAAATCTACCAGGATGAGCTGCGGGCTGTGAAACTAAAGAATAATATAAACCTCCACAATCCACCAAGAGAGAATATTAGACTCACGGTCCCCAGCGAAACTAACTAAAACTAGAAATTTGAATGTTGGCACTGAAAAACCGGAATAACCATAAGTTCTCCATCTCTGTGGTGGAGAGAAGGATCACCTTGCACATGCCCGACTGGTCTGCAGACCGACTGAGAGTGTGGATGTCCTGGTCCAGTTTGGAGGTGTCAAATGTGTTATGACGTAGGGTGACTGATGAGGCCGCGACGTCCATCGACATCTGTGAGTGCTGAGAGAGGGAGAGCGCCCCGTCCACCGTACTGTTGTCGCCGGATAGGGGCCGCGTTCGGCTTCCTGTGAAGAGAGAGAGAGAGAGAGAGAGAGAGAGAAAGAGAGAGATACGAGATGAGGAATGGAGAGAAAGAAGAGGTTAGCAGAGTTCGTAGGGATTCAACATAACCAAAATACAAAAAAATTCAGGTGGTTTATGAAGCTTTCGATAAAGTTATTCAACTAAAATAAAAAATGAATTATATAATTGTGAGGTTTAGTTTTAAATAAAATAATTTGAAACTAATTATACATACCAATCGCGCAAAACTAATTAAACATTAAAAAAACAAAAATTCCAATTAAAACAATTTTTAAAAACCCTAAAGAGAACATTTAAATATTCCGGAACTCTTACGGACCTCATAGAAGAGATATGTAGAGGTAGATGGGAGTGAGAGAAAGAGGTTTAGAGAGACAGAGGAAAGAAGAAAGTGAGTTAAGGAAAAGTAGAGAGAAGATGGGGGAGGAAGTGAGGAATGATATGACAAATAATTAAAAGAGTAGAGATAAGTGGTGAGCGAGAAGTCAGATAAAGTTATTCACACATTCTTCTGACCTTGCTTTAATAAGCACTCACTTCTTTCAATGAGTACAACAGCGGGTGAGGGAGGTGCTGGCCAATCACATCGTTCTATGGGCGGAAGACTGTTTCCCATTGGCTCATGACCGCTCGGATAGACAGCCAATCGACGTGGCTCCTTCGAATTGATTTCAGAGACTGGGCTGGAGCTCCGTTGGAGAGAAGAGGTTTTTTGAGCTGACAAGAGATAAAATGGATTATCTTTTAGTCTTACGTTTTACCAAATATGTTTAATATACAAACTCAAGTATTAAAGGTTTAATTAAATCCACGTTAATGCAGATAATTAATCAAACAAAAAGTTTTAAAATATAAATCTCAAATAACTAAATAAATAGCCTATCCAATAACTGAACATAACATATAGAAAATCAATTGAAACAATGTTATTTAAATTAAAAGAGTTTCTTACATTCCCATAACTAATATATTTTTTAAACAGTCAAATAGGCACTGGACACATAGACCTACGTATAATATATTGGCAGACTGGCATCCGTCAATGAGATTGTATTTATTGTCAGCTTATTAGAATTTGACACAAAACATAATATAGTACCTTGATGTAATATTTCATTTAAAAATTCTGAACATTTTCAGAATCGGTTGGAATCCCACATATAATAAAAACTTTAAAAGAAACAATTATGAATTACAAACATATCAATAGACGACACCCTGTTGATATTATAGAAGTGACGATTACCCAATTACAACAAGAACATTGACCTAATTAATCTATATAAAAGTATATATATAAAATAAATTTAATTACGCCGACTGTAATACGCGGAAATATAATTAACCAACAAAGTATAGCAAAATAAAAGTAATTTATGACACGGACAGATGACCTGGTTAATATACACAAACTAAGAAGGTTTACATAAATAGCTATAATTAATATGATAGAATTCCGGTTAAAAATAAACGAAAACAACTAAAGTAATATCTGGCGGGGAGAGAGTCTTAAATACAGTCAAATGAAGCGTTCATTAATTACGCCAATGTTGTAACCATTAAGTGACAATTCATGACTTAAATAGGGGACCACTTAGGGATAATAAAGTAAAGATAAAACATGGCATCCTCCAACTTATAGTTCTGTACTTTCATTATCAAAAGTGGTCACACGTACTATGTTAGCCAATAATTAAATGTGATCCTATGATGGCAACGGTAAACGGAATAATTGTTGCATTCGAGTATCTGTATATCAGGATAATAGAAATACACCTCGGAAATACATTCAATGGACTAACATACGAAAATAATCCGCACTGCAGTGAACTGTTATCAGCAGTTTTACTATTATTTATTATCTTCAAATTATAAGTGGAGCGAACAGGTGTAAGCCATCATCAAATAATCAAGAAAAGTTGGGATTAGTTTTGGAAAAATTAGAATGATCATAAAATGGAATAATATTTAATTGAAAGCCATTTGCTACATTTTTTTATTATAATGAAAATGAAAACTACAAATAGTAGCAAAAATTTGACCCCAAAAAAAAACATCATACATATTGTTGAAACATAGATATCCAGTTACTATTAATTTTAATTAATTATTATTAGACTCACTATGACTATGCATGTTTAGGGTAGGCAAGGCTAGTAATTGCCTGCATTTATTGACTTTATTGTATTAAAATCATCTTATGGTATTATTCAATCTTCATATAATTGTAAAACAAAGGTACAGATCTGATATGAAAAAAACACCGCGAGTTGTAATGAAAATGATTTAATTTTTTGTTCTATAAGAAATGATGAGACTTTAATTAAAATTAAATTAGGGAGATTAGCATAACCAACACTGTCCAAAGTTAACGTGTATCCCCTTAAACCTGAAACGTTTTTCAAATTGCAAATCCCTAAATTCCCCTAAAATTACAGTGCAAATATTCACAACGGGATAGAAAGTTCCACCGCAACCATGCGAGGCAATGGAACAAGACCGCAATCACAGACACAACTCAGACTCAAAATATAATGTAGACAGCGAGCCAGCCATCGCAGTGTTGACAAATAGATCTTCACTCCGCCACTGGATCATATAACGATCCCACTAAACACTCTCTCTCGACTATAAAGGACAAAACAAGGGCAGTGATAACTTCACCGGAGGAAGGAAGCCGAGAGGGAGGGAAGATCCCCAGAAAGGGAAGTCTCTTCTTCTTGCAAGTTGATTTCTTTCCAGCGAGTGATGATAATAATAGGCCTAGTATAGTAAACTATGAAGACTAGCCAACAGGGGTTAAGTGTCCTAAAATAAATACGATTCGTCTGGTTGCCTAAGAAAATGGTTATGGTTTTTAGAAACATTAAAGTGTAAAATTAAGGCTAAGCAGGATTGAGTATAGATGAACGGATATTTTTAATTGTATAATTGTTCCTTGAACTATAAAAGCTCTTCCGGTGGCTTCTTTGATCTTGTTAGACTAGACTACTTTTCACGGGATCATATTGTACAAAGTCGTGACTGATCCAATCTTAACTCAAAAGAGTTTTATTTTGCAAAAATTCAGTTATTACACTTTGTTGTCATATTTCTATAAAGTAATTACAAATATACAAATATGTAGGTACATGATGTTATGGTATGTTAATTGATCTGACATGCAATTTATGCCAATTACACTACATTTATCAATGTTATGCAGTGCACCAGAAAACACTGACATTTACGATAGTTATGTTGGATAAACACAAAATGATTTCAACTGGTGCACATACACTTTGGAAAACGATAAACAAGTTACACTTTTTTGTTGGCACAAAAACAAATAAATAAATAGAGGATACACATTGAGGTGTACTATTTATATTCATCACTCACAAGTATTGCCTAACTAGAGATGGCAAAATCACGACAGTTGGATAAAGTTATGAGTCAGTAGATATTCTGATGATTTTAAGTTTGAATAGAAACAAATTTTATTACGTATGAATAAGTAGTATATTTATAAATGATTTCTCGTTCATTAATCACAACTACTTATTTTCTAGTTGACCAATTGGCTACATGCATCCATTCATCAATATATATATAAAACCTGACAATGGTCCACTAGCTTTGACTTTAGACATCATGAATTATAAAAATCAACACGATTTTAACTGAACAGAAGGAATCATGGTTACTTACCAAGAATTGACATTCCACCTGAAACAAAAGAAAGAAAAGGGCATCTGTGAATATTGATATCAAATATCATTATCATAATATGTTATTTATAGGTCAGCCAATTGGTGCATATTATTCAGGCTTTTCGGGCGTTTGTTCGAACATAGCTCAATTAAATATGATTCATTTATAAAACAGTTCACAATATAATCACTATATAATCACCACATTTTGCCAATTGGAATAAAATTAATTGTATTATAATCAATTCGTAAACATTTAAATTTGATACTCTTTATCCCCTAATTTAATGTTATTTAATTGACTAATTTAAAAATTTGATGCTGGCATCAGAGGAGGAATAAGTACTAAAAAATACCTGTTCTTAGAAACTAAATGATAACAGACGAGAATATTTATCGTTTAAATCCGACAGAACAGTGGTCGTTTTACATATTTATTCATTTAATAATTCATCATTACTGTGGATATATGATGTTAGTAATTATGCTTTGCCAATCAGTTCATACCCTACTATTTATTTTAGTTCATTTTATGCGACTTTTCCCTACCTATTGCATGCGTATCTTAAAATCACGAGAGCATAATATACATTCATTGAACATCTTCTGAGAAAATTAAGTATATAAAACGAAACAATCATTTATCTAAGAGCGAAAGAGAACAAATAAAGATGTATAAAAAAAGGAGTAGTCTATGTTTAAATAAAGCTCTATATGCGAGTATATATATGATTACTTGACTTAAACACGGATATATATAATTTATTATAAGGATGTCTATGTCGGATAACAAATAATATGACACACTGTGGAAATATTTATTTATAAATCCCCGAATTAGGTAACTTCTTGCCGGGTGGACGTGTGAGTATAGACTATAGACAACAGTGACACACTCACAAGCTCCTGAATACTAACTGAAGATAATTAAGTCAAGTCACAAATTAGCGACGTCAACAATTCTATCATAAATATCGGTTAAAAGCGCGCAATTTAAAAAAAAATACGAGAGCTGGAATAATGAATAAATATTCTATCCCCACCAACTTTCTCAAAAACACTGTATAATTAAAAAAAGTATGGCTGGATTATTTGAAATATCAAAATAAAAAAGTTGTACAAAGATGCAGAAAAAATTACAGTCAAAACTTGAAGAACTTAACTGAAAACCTCAATCTCTATTCACCGATAAATAACACTCTCACATGAATCCCCTCTGGATACATAAATATCTCCCTATCATTATTTACTGTATATTTAAAATATTTGTTTTTCTGGAATTTAATTTCTAATTACTTTCAAGAAAAAAATTGAACGAGATAATTACAGAGAAGAATGTCTGTATTTTTTTCAACGAAACTAAATATAATAAATTGAATAGTAAAGTAGCCTACAGGAAATTGGCGTTCATATCTATTTCACATAAATAAAACTAAATCTATATGGAACGTGGGTTAATAACTATCCAGATGATTCGCACTTTTACTATATGATATTGGTATTGATAAGTGTGCAAAGCTATATATAGTGTGCAAATGTCAACGTTAACATGGTCAGAGGGATGTCATAAATAACCACCGCACTAAAACGGTATTTATAAATTCACAATCAAAGGTTATATAATTGGATGAGTATAAGAAGACTACATTATAAGACTATTATAAGATAAAAAAGATATAATATACACAACAGTTAAGTCGATCGATATACTAATTGCCAGGTGATAAAACGACAGTGTCGGAGGAATCTTTAAAAACATTATTATTATAAAATATATTAACTGCGGGGTTATTGCTGTACATAGTATTACATAGCATAGCTGCACATACATTATTTATTTAGGAATGAATAAAATCTAAGAAAATCATTTACTATTATTATTAAAAAAACATGTAGTATTATTATGAAGTGTCTTGATGGAAACCAAAAAATATATTTTGAAACAATTTATTCAGCACAGGTTGTGTTTTCAAGATTGTAAAAAGAATTGCGTTTTCGAATAAATACATTGGGCATAATGTGCAAAAATAAAAGCGATTCTATAAATATTTTGTTCGATGTAAAACTGTTACAACAAGAACACATAAAAAGGCAAATAATTTCGAGCATGGCTTGTACTCAATGCCCCAGAACTAGAACATTAGCAAATAGTGAGTCATACCTGTGAAATATGCTATAATACATCCATAAAAGACATCATGTAACAAATTAACCATAAGACAGACTGAGAAGTACCTAGAAAGCGATGTAAAATGTAGTGGTTTAGTTGTAAACGACTTATAAGTAATGCCGTATATAAACCGCCTTTTAATAAAACCATTCCACACAAATATAGAAAAATATCAACGTGTCTACACTAACAAATATACTTAGTAAATAGTAAAAAATGAAGTCAGACGAATCTAAAATACATTTCAAATTAAATATAAACAAAGGCTCCATTAATGATAACTTAGAATGAACAAATGCATAGAGCTGCTAAGTAAGGGATGTCGGTCAATTTAAAATTGTAATGTAAATATTTAGTTAATTTATTTATTGCACAATTTTATAAAATAAAATAGCTTGCCAGCTTTTTGCTTCTTCATTTATTTATCTTAAAAAATTGTGTGAGAAACCAATAACTTGTCCAATATTAGATCTTACATCACAGCTTCTAATATCCTACATTATACATTTATAAAAACAAAGATAGTATGAACATAACAAGAAAGATCCATGATCAAAATTAAAAGTCACTATATTACAACAACAAAAATTACAATTAAAATTTGAATTAACTTATAGATAGAATACAAATATGTTAACTCAAATCAATTTAAAGGAAATTGTAAAATTAATTCAAGCATGAATGACATTTGAAGCAGTTTTTCTTTAAAATTCCGTTACATATTAAATTCTGTCAAATATACACGACGGCATGATAAATGAAGTCTGTTTGTATAAATATACCTGAATGATAATTAGTATACGCGTATTATAGTCAACTAATTATACTTATATTTCAAAGTATATATTAAGATCACCAAACTAATCGACCTTCTCCAAATTAATAAAAATTCGACACGAAGGTTTTGATTAACGAATTAATGAGAATATTGTAATGTTATAATGAATAGAAGATACTAGATTTAATCAACTGTAAATCTCGTATATAGTCATAAACTGAAGTTTTATATTTACCTATTATATTATATTAATTTGAACAAAACAAACCAAACCAAAAATGAAAAACACAGACACACATACAATTTCCATATCGACTATGAGTTCCACAGAGATTACCTACGATCACAACATGGAACAAAAAGCATTGAATTAAATAGTACAAATGTCAGAAAATATACGATATAAAATGCTACTGAAAAGTAATATACGTATATATTTCCAAAAACATTTATTGTTCATAGTTCTTAGTCTGAAAATCTTTCCTCTGTTACCCGCCGTAGATGTGAGCAGTTAGAGGAACACTCAAATTACTTCTCTAAGGACAGATACTGCTGATTTAGGGTCAGGTGAACAAGCCGGCGACTCTGGGAAGTGAATCTATACTTGGAGTCACATTTCATTACTAACAACAAACAACAAGTTGTCAAGAGTTGTGACAAAGCGAACTGACAATATGCCTGCACACACGACACCCCAGCGAACACACCGAACTCAGATATCAGGTGAAACAAACAGGCTTCAACAATCACAACTTTGACAATCATTATCGAGGAAAAGCAATTGAAGACTTCGGATTCCATCTAACCACTAATTAATCAATATAGTTATATCTCAAGAAATTCCCGCTTTTATTTTTGAGAGGTAGTTAGATAGTTTTATATTTAGTTATTCGGTAAGGATATTGTGGGTGGATGATAAAAAAAAAACCCCGGCGGAAGAAATGGGAGCACAACACATTTTTTAGGGAGAATATTTATTAAACCTATAAAGACGGATGGTTATTATTCTTTACTTACCCTTGTTCAAGTTGTGAGTTGGAGAAGCTCGGTAGGAGAAGTGTTCTGCAAGAAAGTCGATATATACTGATTAGAGCTATTGGCTAATTCAGTTAAGAAGTACAAGTTCATTTCAGATATGCGGTACGTATTGTATAGAGAGCCGGACGGGTCATGTTGGATTACTGTGAATTATGGAATGGATTATAAATGAACGTCTTAAATAATTAGGTTATCAGGCAGTCTCGCCATCAAGCATATTGTTATAAAATGCATGCCTACCAGCATACCTATCAACAAAATGCAAGGGACAATTCCAATTATTTAATACAAAACCACTTTTGAATCCAGAAAAGCAGCTTCTAAAGTCGAAAAATTAATGCGATTAAAAAAAGACTGCTAGAATAAGAAGACAGACATCCTCATTATATAATATTGATACGATGACAATATTGAGACTTTAAAAAACTTTATTATTTTAAAAAAAATATTAGTTATACATACATAAAAAATACCCAAGTATGAAACATATCTACCGTTTATTAACGAATGCATCGTGCAAATTATAAATAAGAATTATAAGAAAAAAACACCAACATTTTCAGAGATATCCAAGTTTCTAGAAAGAGTAGTCTCTCGTGCACTAACGGACAGTGCTGTATCTGTCATTTGCCTACATTACTAGACGTTCTTGTACTCTACAGTTACCCTGTTTCGTATTCTGTTAGTTCCAGATAACACGTTATAATAGGTAAAGCCACGTTGGGGCACGTTTATAAAAATATACCAAGTATTACTTGCCCCGATGAAACATATGAAATTAATGTGCTATCTTTATTCAAATGAGTTTATTCTATATTAATGAGTAGGTAGTAAGTTAGATCATGTTTAAGATTGACGTTTTTAACAGAACAGTGCGAATAACATTCGTTTAGTGAGAGATTTTGCTAACAATGAGCTGTCTCACACCAGCTTCCATCTCAATCAATTTCTTTCTTTCCATCACTGTCTGTCGCTCCCTCCTATTATCCCTCCAAGTAATCCAACAACCTCCCGCTCTCACCATGCTGCGGCGTGTGGAAGTGGGGCGACCGACCCGCCCGACCTGTGTGCTCCACAGAAGCTACCCTCCTCTGGCGGAAGTCGTCCCGTGTGGACACCTGCTTGTTCCCCTCTAACTCCAGGTAGGAGATGTTGTAGAAGCGGCCAAAGTCCAGCGAGTGCTGTCGTGTGCTGTCAGTCCTTTGGCCGGAGTTCTGGTGGGGGGGGGGGGGGGGAGCGGGGGG